>JAYKTE010175447.1:0-12722 GCA_036873565.1 Xipholeptos notoides | reverse complement strand
GTTGGCTCGGCTTGTGCGAACATTGCCGGTAAGTATCGTCGGGTGGAGCCACTTGTGTTCAAGATCGTTAAATTTCGAGATTTTGTTTTTTTACGGGTAGCGAGGTTTGAATTGAGAAAGATGGAGGGGAGGGGTGATGAAAGAAATGGAGGATGAAGATAGAGAGAGAGAGAGAGAGAGAGAGAGAGAGAGAGAGAGAGAGAGAGAGAAATTAATGGGGATGAAATATAGAGAAATATTTTAGAAAGATAAATTAGAGGCAGCGAGAGAGTTAAATTAGAGGTAGAGAGAGAGAGGGATAAATTAGAGGCAGAGAGAGAGAGAGAGAGAGAGAGAGAGAGAGGGATAAATTAGAGGCAGAGAGGGAGATATATTGGAGGGACATATTTAAATTAGAAGTATATGTAGAGAGTGGGAGCAACGGTGAAGCTGGATGAGATAGAGATTCAAGAAGACACAGAAATGTACAAAGTGCCTTCAATAACTTTCCAGACTTATTTTGTAAATACATTTAAAATTGTTGTAGACACTTGAAAATTCAGTATGTTATGGCTATACATCTTATGAGATGATTGACAAATTAACAGCCGCATCAGGAATTGGAATACACCCTACTAAAGCCTGATTATCACAGCTGGTGGAACTCAAAAATGCAATCTAGACGTGAGGACACTGTGGAAGAACAATATGCAATAAAATTATGTTTTAAACTTGGAAAATATGCCACAGAAACGTATGGAGTGCTTCAGACTGCTTTTGGGCTATCTTGCATGAATCTAGTATCAGGTTTTGAGCGGCATAAGAGATTCAGGGAAGCAGGAGTAAGGATGTCAGAACAAGAGAGTTGATTGGCTAAATAAAGAATTTCATGGGTAAGGAGAATAAGTACACAGTTTGATGTCAGTGTAAGAACTGTACACACAACCATTCACGAGGAACTCAAGATGCGGAAGTTTGTCTCAGGGGCGCCCAGAGAATTCAATCCTTATCACAGACTCTTGACCAAGATAGTCACCAAGACAGTTCCTCGCCCTCTCTATAGTCCAAACCTTGCTCCCTGTGACTTTTGGTTATTCTCTAAACTCGTAATGAGACGAAAGATGCTGTCACGAGGGTGATTGACATACTCATACAAGAGGACTTCCATGGGACCGTCCAGAAGTTGGTGGAATGTAACAAGAGCATTGTGGTCGGAGGAGATTACTTCGAAAAGGACAAGAGTTTCATGTGTATACTATCAATAAAAGTACCGATACGAAAAAATCTGGAAACTTATTGAATGCACCTCCTAAATAAAAAGATGAATAGACAGCGGCGAGGGTGTATATATACTGTATATTTTCCATAATACCACATTACCCCCACCCCAACCCTCACCAAAATATGTTGATTATCTGCCTTGCTTTTTTTTTGTTTTTTTATTCGAATCGTATTAGACATTTTTGTTTCATTGTAGGCATGGGTATTGTGGCCGAAAAATATCCAGACGATAAAGAACGGAGCAAGGCCATGGGGATCGCGTTGGGCGGTTCTGCAGCAGGGGTACTCGGTAAGTAGATCATATTTATTTTAAGAATATTGAATCAGAATTATTAGGTTGTGTGGGAATTTCGTCTGAATTTTGTAGCCCTGATTACTGTCTTCATTCAAGTTATTTGGACTTCTACTCTCATCTTCATTCTTATTTTCACAATGGATATTGATTGTCTGAATGCATTAGGTGAGTCTTGATTTTTATCTTTATTCGAGTTATTTTGAATTTTACTCTCATATTTATCGTTACTTTTTCAATTGATATTGAATGTCTGAACTTATGAGATGACTTGTTTGCAATTTTTATTCAAGTCATTCAGTGTTCTAACCTTCAAAGCTTTTTCAGTTGATATGCTCTTCAAACTTTTTTTACCCAAACACAGGAAACTTCTTGAAACTGCGAACTTAGCTCTTTATTTAATCTACTAGGATAGATTATCCACATTCTGTAACCATTATCAGGTAATATGTTAATCTATGTTAGGTATTCTTTAGCTATTTTGACCTGAAGTCAGGATTGAACGTTCAGATGAATACCATTCAGAATTTATATAAACAAACTACTCGGTCCACTATACCATGGCTAACAACAGGATTTTGCAGCTGAGCAAATTTGGAGAAGGGAGAAGGGAGGATCTCGTTTCCGAGGCCACGCTTACCTGCCAAATAAAAGTGCTCGCGTGCCATGTTTGTCACGCGTGTCAGGGGTCGCCCACCCACTGTACTAGGATATAGGTTTTCTCTTTCAAAGTTTTACTCTTCCGGACACACCGTCGGCTCGGGATTTAGAATCAGTGTTATCCTTCCTTCGCCCACAAAAACCCGAGATAACAGGCCCCAAGAGTCAGAACATGAACTGGTTATTAATCAACTGGTGATTAATTTAATTAAAAAAATCTTACATTATTTCATGGTCTACTTTAGCGTGCGTGCGTATGTGTGTACGTTTGTCTGTCTGTATTGATGTGTGTACTCAAATGTGCGTACTATGTCTCTATGTGTGTGTGTGTGTAAGTATAAGTTTTTCTGCCTGTATGGCTATGCATGCATATGTGTGTGTGTGTGTGTGTGTGTGTGTGTGTGTGTGTGTGTGTGTGTGTGTGTGTGTGTGTGTGTTTTTTTGTGTGTTTCTGTGTGTGTGTGTGTGTCTCTCTCTCTCTCTTTGTTTGGGTGTGTGTGTGTGTGGGTGTGTGTGTGTGTGTGTGTGTGTGTGTGTGTGTGTGTGTGTGTGTGTGTGTGTGTACGTTTGCCAGACTGTATTTTATGCAGGTGTGAGTATGTGTGTGTCTGTTTGTGAGTGTGTTTAAATGTGTATCCTTGTTAATGTGTGTACGTTTGCTCTCCTGTGTGGGTATACGTGTATGTGTGCGTGTATGTTAATCGGCCTGTAGTGAGCGTGTGTCCATGTGAGTGTGTCTTTATACGTTTGTCTTCCTGTGATGGTATGATATATACTTGGTTGAGCACCAACCCAAGTTAGGCACAAGGTCATATTTATGTGCTCATTGTATCCCTAGGCTTTTGTAATCGGCGTTTCCCTTCACCTAGATGAGTTACTCTCCCGAATTAACAAGCCTCATCTGAAAGCTGAAAGTGGATGCAATGGTTTTGACTGGGATTTGAACTCGTGTAATACGAATCCAGAGACCAAGCTTTTCCCACTGCTCCTACCTCGCTGCCTGTGATGGTATGCATACACGAATGAGTGCGTGTGTGTGTGTTTGTGTTCATTTAAAAAATAAATTTTAAGTTGTTATTTATCTTTTTTTTCGGCACAAAACTTCATTTCTAGATTCTGGGGGAAAAAAGATCTTCAAATAAAGTTTTTTTTCTTTTGATTCAAAGAAAAGAGTCGCGCTTTATTCCGTTTCATTTGCTTGTCTATTGGATAAGAGAATTTTGTGGCTGGGCCGCTCTCTTCTATTCTATGTGATAAAACAGGTTCAAATAGCTTTTCTTAAAGTGTTAAACTTTGCCGAGCCCAATTCAAGATAAAGTGCTTCTGGCAAACAGCGAAAGAAAGAAGGAAAGAGAGAGGAAGAAAGAAAGAAAGAAAGAAAGAAAGAAAGAAAGAGAGGGAGAAATCCATTAATGCCTATTGAATGACTTGGTTCCAAACTCTATTTCTTAGTTCCTACAATCGTTCGGATTGAATTGCATGCTTCGTAGCACAGGATAAAATGGCTGACTAATAGTGCACTGAGCATATCAAATGACATCTCGCGACTTGTTTTATCGCTTTCTCTTTATTTCTTTCAATTTTCTAAATTACTTCTTTAATTTTTTTTCCCTATTTACTTTTAAATGAAGGCAAACGATAAAACGGTGTTCATTGATTGGCACTTCAAGTCACGTGACTACGAAATGTTACAAAAAAAAAGATTATCAGAAGAAAATAGCAAGAAATAAAAGCAAACTAGGAATTTCCACACAAAAAACAAATCAGCGTTTTATTTGTTTTTTTTTTTTTGTTTTTTTTTTGTTTTTTGTTTTGTTTTGTTTTTGTTTTTTGTTACGTAATAAATTAAGATTTTTCAGAAAATTGATAGAAGGGGGAGAAGGACGAGTTAGAGAAGAATCGGTTGAACTCAGATTAAAGGAAGTAGTCTCTTAAAGCCAAAATGAATAAATAATAGGAATGGATGATTTATAGATATTATCACTTGCAGCATAGGCCGGCGTTGCCCGTGCAAGTCAGAAAAATTTAGGTAATACCTAAAATGAGGAAAAAAGATATAATTTCTGACGCAGCAGCTGCACTTTTCAGGCAATTTTTATGATTGAACACTCAAAATATGCACTGAAAAAATATCTATTAACAAGCAGATTATCAGACTGAAAACAGATTCATGAGTGAGTAAAATCAATAAAAAATACTTCAACCAAAGGAAGAAGCGTTCACTTTTCTTTTTCATGACGTCGTTTTTTCCGTTTATTTCCAAGTGCTTTCGACCAATTTCGCTTAAATTTCACAAAAAGACGCGCAATAATAATCAATGCCGATTGCCAAAAAAAAATCCTGAAAATGTTAATTTTTCTAAGTTATACAATTTTTTTAGGGATCATTATGTAATTGTCTTATACGGTGAATTGGACGATGTCCTTTGTTTTTCTATTTTATCAATCAGTCCAAAATTTTACATGTAGATATTTTACAAGGACACAAACAACATGACAACAAAAAGAACATATCCAAGTAAAAGCAAGAAAGAAGGGTTTTTATATTTACAAGTAAAAGAAAGAAAAAAAAGAAAGATTCTCTGACATGTCAATGTAAAAGGGAAAAAAGTAATGAAAGATGGAGAAAAAAGAGAAAGAATGGGGGAAAGAGAGAGTAAAGAAAGAGATAGGAGAATGAGAATAAAGGAAAAAAAAGAAAGAAATGGCATGGAAAATTAGAACGAAATTCTCCACCACCACATTTTATCATTCGAATTTAAATAATGAACCAATAGTAACAAATTTAATTTGACATTTTAAATGAAAATTTTGTATCTCAGGGGAGAAATTTTTTTATGGACTAATTCGCGTAATTAAATATTTTTCCATTTCAATTACTTTCAAGAAGCCTCCAGAAACAATAAATAAAGTAATTAAATTTCTTATTGTAATTCATAATGATATTTACAATTGAAACAGCCCAGCCAAACAAAAGAGAAGAAAGTTAACACAGGCTTTAGGTGTTGTTAATTAAGCATTTACAGCTTCCTTACTGAAGACGGGTTGTTTCTTTTTAAATGTATTTTTAAGTGAAGTGTTTAAGAAGTTCCCAAATTTGATTTTGACGATATCTTATTAGGAAACTTGGGGAAAGACAAAAAAAAATCTAAAGTTTAACTCTATTTTTCAATAGTAATGATTTTAAAACTTAGCAAAGTTCGGGAAATCTCCCAAATATTATGAAATTTTCAGCAATTTTTCGTCAAAATCAATATACTTTCTAAATTATCAAAATTTAGGGAAACACGAACTTTTTTAGCAATTTTTAGACAAAGTCAATATACACGAAAAAAATGAGGGAATAGCCGGATGTGACGAAAAATAATGAGGGAATAGCCGGATGTGACTAGATCAAATCAAAATGAGAACAAAGAGAGCATTAAAGTAACTTCGAACAAAGCTAGGCAATCTTTCTAGTAATGTCTATATAGAAAAATGCAGTTTTACAGATTTGACAAAGGATTTTAACCCTTTGGACACTGAAGGGCCGATATATCGGCTCAGGCAAAATAGTGCAAAATACGACACAATTGATATTTCGACCCTCCATGGTCCTCTTATAGAACGGCTCTGGTTGGCTAGTTGATAATTTTGCTAAGTCACGGTCCAAAGGGTTAAAACTGAAATTTCATCTACAATAAAGAAAATATTTATCTTACGGATCGTTGAAGCCTTTTTAATATCAATTCATTCTAATAAATCTTTCTTTTTCTTTTTTTTCCAGTCGGTTACCCTCTCGGAGGACTTATGTATTCTTCGCTGGGAAAATTTGCTCCTTTTCTTTTTATTTTTGTATTAACACTTGTGGATTCAAGTAAGTTTGTGTTCTACTTTTATATTATTATTTCTATTCTTTGGACTTTTATGTGTTTTTAAGTTTGGTTTTTTTTTTCTCAAATTGTTTATTCAATTTTTGAGACTTCATTTATTCATTTCTAAATTCATTTTCTAAAAAGTTTTGCAGATGTTTTTCCTGCGATCAACGCCCGAAGAAGTCGTGAGAACCATTAATCTATTTATTCAATGTATTTATTTATTTATTTATTCTACTTCTTTACTAGAAGTATTAACCGGGTTTGCCCAGGCGCCGGAGACTTGCTACTAAGGTAGTTTAGGAAGCCTTTTATATAGGAAGGCAGTAAAGTACATTATGTTCGTAAAGCGGCAAATACTCTTCCAAATGTCAGTTCAAATTGTAATGCATGAAATGTATGTTCCCACTGTGCTATGCAAATGTTGCTGGTCTGAATCATTGTGCTCTACGCATATTTTGGTGGTCTAAATGTTTTGATGCTCGCTTCTATGTTCTTTGATAATTCTAAATTTTGACCCCTTAATATCTATTTGGGTTGCCGACCAGTGGTGTAAGTAGCATGGATCTCAAATGGCTATGTTGTATATATCAGGAATTAATGATATCTATGAACATGAAATATTATGCGAATGATCTTTCGTAGACCCAATAGATAATGTACAAGGGTGTGTAAACCTGTCAAAAGAAATTTAAAAACTGTATGGCGTCGTGTTACCCCCAACCTTTTCAGGGTATTTTGTCTGTTTTTGTTGTTTTGTGTTTTCTTTTCTTTCCTTTTATTCTTTTCGTATTTTAGTTGTATTCTAATTTTCAATTTGTATCAAGATAGACACTCCTTTTTCGTCTCTGTTCGCCATTTTTTCTGAACATGTTAAATATCTCAGTTTGCATTAATTTTCCTCAGATAAACCTTACTCTGTTTTGTCTTTTTGTCTTTTTTCTTTAGTCAGCAGACACCCCTCAAGGAAGTATGGGGCAATTAATGCGTGACCCTTACATTTTGCTAACTTGTGGTGAGTAAAAAAAAACAAAATAATAATGATAATAATAAAGTGGTAAGACGTATTGAGATGGCACCCTTATAGATGGACTCATCAGTCATCCTCCTCACGTAACTGAGTCATAGACTGTGTGTGTGTGTGTGTGTGTGTGTGTGTGTGTGAATGGTGAGAGGAGGTTAATCTCAGCTATCCATAATTTCTTGTATTAATTCCTTCAATATATTTTATTTCAACTCATACGCGAGCCGTGTTATTATTTCAACATTTGCTTGACCATAACAAGGAGAAAGAAAAATTATTTCATAGAACAATTATCCTAGTCTGAAATGGAACCCACTTGTTTTTTTTTGTTTTTTTTTGTTTTTTCTCTTCTTCTTTTTTTTCTTGCTTTCTTTCTCTCTAGGGATAGCAAACTCTTGTTCATTTTATCTATTAGTTACTTTTACAAGGAAAGAATTTCCTTTTAAGCAATGACGCAGTTTCGTTGTAAGCCTTTATTGCCCTTTCTTCCCCATCCTCGTTCTTTAGCGAGATAATTTTAACTATGCACCGTTAATGAACTTTTTCTTAAAATAAATTATTTTCTGTTTGATTTTTTTTCTTTTCAAAGGGTCAGTTATGTTCACGACCATGGCTATGTCAAGTCTTGAACCAACGATACCAATCTGGATTATGCAAACAATGAGAATAGAGAAATGGCAAGTCGGTAAGTATTGACAAATAGAAAAACGATTAAATGTTTAAGGCAAAATTTCATGCGGACGCCGCGATTAGAAGTGAATAGGACGCAAGTCAATAGATCAAAAACTATTTGAATCAAGTTGTAATAATTTCACAAGATCCTATTCAGTAACACGTTTCCGATTGAACATCTATTGGAAAGAAATCTAAACTTATATATTAATGGAACTTTTTGTGTGTCTGTGAGTGTGTCTGTCTGTTTGTGAGTTCGTTCCGTATTTAAACTTCCAAACGGGTGGGCTTATTTTCTTGAAAGTTCACACATTTATACTTTATGTATTTGGGAGTGTTCTAAGGTAGGTGCTTTTTCAGAATATCCCACATAAGTATTGATAATCGAAATAATCAGCTTCTAGAAGGAATGGTCCAATTTATACGAAATTTTACACACTCTTACAGTCTACCATTGAAGAATTGTTCAGAAGTTTCATGGCTACTGGCCCCCAAACTACTTTGCCAGTTTTTGTTCTCGAGACTTGAACTTTGATATATTGGGTATTTGGACCAGTGGAACAAATTTTATTTGGATCTCACTGGAAAAAATAGCTGCAAAAGGGTCAAACGCTGTCCCTGAGCAATATTATCAGTAAACTTATAGTTTCTTTCTTTTTCTTTTTCTTTTTTTCTCCATTTTTACTTAAATTCTGTCATTTCTTTTTTTCCAGGCCTGGTCTTTCTTCCTGACAGCATTGGTTATCTTCTTGGTACCAACTGTTTTGGGGTCGTGGCCAGAAGTATCGGACGGTAATTAGATTTAAGATTACATATTTGATATTACATTTTTATGATAGTATATGTATTAAGCGGATTATAGTCCACATTTTTGTATTTGTTAACTTTAAACATAATATTGACAGCCCCTCCCCCCCAAAAAAAAACATCAGAGAGCAGATTTAATTCCAACCATGAACAAAAAAAATCTCTATCACATGAAAATGGTCAAACTATTAATTAGCAGAAGAGTTAAGTAAATTTAACAAATATAAGAATGGTGACTATAATCTGCATAATATACCTATTATCAAGCCCCATCTCAACGATAGTAATTTTAATAAAAATGGAGATAAGGACTATAGTCCGCATAATAAATATACAAATGATTATGTCTTGTCTCAAGGAAGATAAATTTAACAAATATGAATATGAGGACTATAGTCTGCATAATAATCATAAAACTTATCATGCCTCATCTTAAGGATAGTAGATTTAACAAATATAAATATGAGGATTATAGTCTGCATAATGATCATAAAAATTATCATGTCTCATCTTAAGGATAATAAATTTAACAAATATAATGAGTAATCCGGTGGAGTCCGCATAATAGATATACAAACCATCAAGCCTCGTCTCCAGGATTTCGGAGAACAATTCTTATTTTTAATGTTGTTTGGAATTTAGTTCATTTATTATTTTTTTTATTTGTTATTTCTTTTTCTTCTATTAATTAATTAATTTTATTTTTAAAATTTTTTTCTCGTCTTAAATATTGAAACTTCTATGATTTTTTCCCAACCTACAGATGGATTTGCGGACTTGCATCAATGGTGCTCATCGGATTTTGTTGTATTTGCGTAAGTATCAATGACTTTGAAAAATTATTTTAACACACACACACGTGCCCTTTTGTACGCATCCAAGCACCTTTTAAGCCCTTATGGCTATATACGAGCTAACCTTTAAGTTAAAGGATCAGATGAATGTTTCACACGGAATATGTATAGAAATATAAACAGAGTAGAGCAAAGAAAAAATATTCAGAAAAACGCCAACATGCATTGTATTGACGGGGAAGCTTTCAATTAACCCACAAAATTACAATCAATATTGTATAGAATAAAAGTTTGGAAAATTTTATATATAAAGTCTAAGGGCAGATAACTCTTACCATCTCTACACTTGTACACGACAACTTTTAAAACTGTTTTCTGCTATTCGTTTAATTTAGGAATTAACTGTTTTTCATTTTACTTTTTTATGTTTCTTTTCTAGCAAAAATAAATCTTTTTAGATGAAGACCCTTTAACTAAAAATAAAAACAAACTATTTCAGGTTCCTTTAGCCACAACAATTTACCATCTGATCCTGCCACATTTTGGACTCGGACTTGCTTTAGGTATGAATGTACTAACTTCTTTATCTTTCGTTCATGCTATTCAAATTTTATTTGCTTAAAAATGACCTAAAGTGGAGGAAAGAAAGCGACAATGTGACTGCGACATAACAATTTATTTCATGAGCCATATCACATATATACAGTCAAGTAAGTCTTCTTACTCTGCCAATGCCTGCTGGTGATTCCTGAAGTCACAGAGTCGCGGACTGTAAGCTCTCCTCCTCCTCTATTATCATAAGATAGTTTTTTTCATCATAACTAAAAAAATTCAAAACAATTAATTTGCAGTTTTGAACTATTTCTCAGGATTTATTTAAATTCAAGAATGTTAAATTTACTTTCTTATATTTTAACTACTGTGGGATTTCCATAGGTTTACTTTTGATATTTATCATTATTAATTTTTATTGTTAATATTATTATTTATTATTTATAATTTTGTCCTTTTTCAGGTTTTATTTGAAATTAGTTAAGGTGTTGCTTTTAATTCTCCATTAGAGCTGATTTATTGCTTGTCACTGTGGAGGAGCGAGCGGTGGGTATTATTGCTCGACTTCATCACGTTTAGGATTCTTGCTTTTTATACGAAACCAAAAATAAAAATAATTAAAAAAAAAAAAAGTTAAATGATCCGAGGAGAGTTAATATAATACGCTGTTAAACCAAACTAAAGATGTTTTCTTTTCCTCCATTTTCTTCTTTTAGGCATAACTGATGCTGCCCTGATGCCTTTGTTGGCTTTGTTGGTTGACAAACGTCACAACGGCGTTTATGGTGAAGTCTACTCTATTTCCCAACTGGCTGTATGTCTTGCCTACGCCCTGGGTATGTCTGTTTGTTTGTGTTTTACGGCATATCAGCCATTGCATTCACTTTCAGCAGTCTCGGGTAGATGAGACTCGTTAACTCGGGAGAGTAACTCATCTAGGTGAAGGGTAACACTGATTATAAAAGCTCAGGGATGAGCACATAAAAATGGCCTTGTGCCGAACATGGGTTGGTGCTCGACCATGTAAATATCATATCAACTTTTTTAGACCATTTAATGCCGATAACAATCATTTCTGAGAAACGTTTTTTCTCCACACGTACTTTTTGAATAACATAGTAGTATGCACTGATTAATCCATAGCTGGGGGGACGTTGGGATTGATACTTTTCCCAAGGGTATTAGTCTAAATATGAACGTATACGGAACGACTGAGATTCATACTTGCGTATTACGATTCCGAAGTCCGACTGCCTATCCGCTGCCCTAAGTTGGCCTCCCCGCCCTGGGTACGTAATATCTATTAGATTCATAAAAAACAATTCCCCATTATTTATTTTCGTGTACACAATATCGACGACAGGAGCCGTCCATAGCATTACTGAGACTGAGTGAATACGTCATTTAGTTAGTCATTAAGTTTCGGCTGTTTTTCGGGGCTTGACAAAAGCAGGTTGTATATAAAGGGTTTGGACAGTAAGGTTAGAGGTCAGTCAGAGTCGGGGTAGTGTGTGAGAGTGACAGGGTCGGGACGATTGAAGGAAAAAGATTCGATCGACCGAGAAAATAAAATATATCATCAGAAAGTCGTCTTTGTGTCTTCTCTGGTAAATTTCGCATCCAACTAAAAAGACCAAACCCTACCAGAGAAGATGCAGAGAACATGGATCGATTACCCAAAACCAAAGAAGGGTCTAAGAAGAAGAGCGACGCAAGGTAAGAATAATCTACATTTAAGACGGGCCAGAAAATTCCCACTTCCATGGCTGAAACCAACTTGCTGTTTGTTTGTTTGTTTGTTTGAGTTTTTACGGCATATCAACCATTTTAGGTCATTTAATGCTGAGAACAATCATTTTTGGTAAACGTTAGTTTTTGTACACACAGTTTTTTTTTATGACACAAATTACACGATTTGGCCCATAGCAGGAGGGAAAGTGGGGATTCATACCTTTCCCAACAGTATGAGTACGAATATGAACTCAAACGGAACAACTGGGATTCCAACTCACGTACTACGATTCCGATCTCCGGCTGCCTATCGATTGGCCCAAATCGACTCCCCCTTTAAATAAGTACAAAGGATTTAAAGTAGTTTATACAAATGTCTTGCGCCTTGGGGTGAAAAACCCAGTTTTATGTCTAGGATGCGCCCTTAGTCTTTGGTAAGACAGGTGTTTAGGAGAAGGTAAACACAAACGTAAAAACCTGAGGTCTGTCGTTCATGTAGTGCTGGGCATAGCTTGCACCGACTGTGTGCTATCTGCAGTTCCAGGAAGTGTGGATAGTGCCAAACAGACCTTCATCACTATAAACAAATCTCTGACAACGATACATGGTTTGATGACACTTTCCATCGTCACCCAAGACGGATGGGTGCCAAAAGCATCATCATAAAAATCTTCCGATTAATAATCTTCCTCTTTAAAAAAAATAATGATTTCATGTTTTTAAGAAATGAAATATTTCTAACGTTAAAGATTTCTGTTTTCATTTTCATTTTGCAGCCAGAGACGTCTATCATTGCATTGGCCACAGATAAACCTAATTTGAATTATCTTAACAAAGATAAAACCGTTTTGGCCCTTGCTGAATATAAAAAACGCGTCGATTGTGACCATCTCACTTTGTTCACAGAGTAAGTACATATTCTTTAATTATTATCATTTTGTTATTACATATATTCTGTTAGAAAATTGATGTATGCTTATGTTAGTAAGTATATATATATATATATATATATATATATATACAAGCCTTCACCACAATAAAAGAAATCACTGTTTGGTATTCTGATGGCCATGCATT
>JAYKTE010175336.1:0-12722 GCA_036873565.1 Xipholeptos notoides | reverse complement strand
CAAACGAACAAACGAACAAACGAACGAACGAGCATCAAAACATAAGTCCCCCTCCATAAATATCGGGGGACCAAAAATTCTGAATATAATAAAAGCAAAACTTACCATTGAAGAAATTCAGGAGAATAATCAAACCTAAACATATTGTCATCATCTTCCACATAATTCTCGCTTAATAGTACATACAATTCTCTAAGCTGAAAGAAAGATTTAAATGAGATATTTCATAACTTGAAATATACTATTTGAACGCATTCTTAAAATTTGATATTACCTCTATTATCTAAATAAATTCAATATAAATTTATTATTTTTCATGAAAACTGAGAATTATTCGAATCAAAAACTTGAAAATTATGAATTTCTAAATTAAAATATCATTTGGATAAAGCTAAGATGTTAACCAAATAAAAGTAAGCATGCATTTGCCAGTACCCTAAACTCAAGTTTCACATAAAAATTGGTTAGAGAAAGTAAAAGTTTTAAAAGAGGAAAAGAGAACCAAATCAAAAAAATTTCAAAAATTGATTTGATTAATTGAACTCACAATATCTGATTTGTTGATATCCAATGTATCCCAACGAAAACCATCCGGTAAAGAATAAGATTCTTGGCGTATATCTTCTGGAAGTTTATCAGTTTCAATACATTCATTGACATTTTCATCTATTTTTTCAGCTGCAAAGAATAAGGTTCATAACAACTAAAATGATGAAATATAATGAAAGAAATTCTATATTCTAAAATAAATTGGTTGTGAAATAAATCACCAGCAACAAATCAGAAACCACAAGCATTCAATGACAATTGTATACCTGAGGAAGACTTAACTTTTGTATGGATTTTATAAGTCCAAACAATAATTAATCATTGGCTTCATATATCAGTTTCCATGACTCAAAGGAATTATGCATTGAATTATCAACTTTCAGTTTTTTGCATTATATTCATGAAAAAAGATATCTTACATATTTTATTCACTGAATTTGATAATTGCCAATTGCTTGTAATTAAATTAATCATTTTAAATATTATAACAAATAACATTTAATAATAATGGATGTTGAAAGAACCTAGTGAAGAAAACAAAAAAAAAAACCCTTAACAATATTTATTTTTCAAATTGAAACTTACAAAGTTTAGGTACGGGCTGCGTCTCCCAAAACTGGTACCGCTTTTTGTTGGCTTCCTCCAAACTTTTGGGTGCACCTTGTGGCATAGAGAGTAACTCCATCGCCCACTGAATTTTTTGCAAACCAGCAACAATAGATTGGTGCTATAACAAGAAATCTTTAATTTAGTAAGAGAACATGTACCATCATTTTCAAACAAGATTGAAAAATAAAATTCTTAAGCAGTTTTCATTAGTCACTTTATCATTAGGTGACAAGAGGTTTAATTGGCTGAATTTAGATTAATTTTGATTATAATTACTTTTTCTTTTTAATTTTTTAACAGAAAACCTGCATATCTTTTAACTTTTAAATGTTAGAATTTCCCCTCTTATTTTAAATACAATTTTTATGTAGTGTTTTTTTTTGTTTTTAAATTAATGTTATTTATTAGATATATACAAAAAATCTATTTTTTAAAAATCATTTTTTAAAAACCATTTGAAATGGAAGATAGTTTTTTATTAAAAAAAATCAATATTTGAATTATGCTAACTAGCTGAATTTGTGGAAATTCCAAGGTAGTTGAAAATTTCAGCAAGAACCTTATCACATATGCAAACAATTTGAATGAGGTTGTCAGTGGAATACATTTCTGAATTTTAAAAATCTTGGAAACTGCTGTAGATATCACAAGAAATAGAAATAAAGTGAGGCATCACTTTTTCCAGCGATTTTAATTTAGTCAAAGTAACTTCTAGTAAACCGGTTATTAATAGTAATTTTTTTTTTCTTGATAATTTGGCATGTATGTAATAAGGTTTGATAGAAACATGTCAACTTTTTGCCCTTTTTCCATAGTTGTCAGAAAATAGAGGATCAATTTGTAATAAGATTTAATAATGAAGTGAATCAGTTAAGTGGTGTGATTAGTGGGATTTGATTAAAGAAAGAAATAAAAGCGAAGGAATTTGTCAGATGATATGACAACATAAAACCAAAATTTCTAATTCAATGGATATTGGGGCAATATTCAGAGGTAACATCATTCTTTGCAAAGATCTGGTAATAGATGATGATTGAGAAATTTTTAAAAAATCTGAATATTTATATGTGGACTGCTTATCTTTATATTTGATCAATTTACAATGTTTCAGCCAATTATTCCTTAAGCCCTCCTCAGGGAGATTTTTGTCCATAGTTAGGACCAAATATACACATTATAGTTGTTAAACATGATTCACAGCACAAAAAACATTAAAAATGAGGACTATAGTCTCCATAATTAATATACAAATTATCAAGCCTTATCTCAAACATTCCGAAAAACAAAACATTGTAAATTTAACATAGATGAGGACTATAATCCACATAATAAATTATCAAGTTTCATCTAAAAGATTCTTTTTTAATCCTCTATCATTTTGAATTAAAAAATTTCAATCAAATATATAAATTCTAGGAGAGAATATTGCTAAATTAGTTCTTATATTCTTAGAGCTTAGATACTATGGGTTTACTATGTTGACTGCAGAGGGAAAACACTAAGAATACTTTATATAGTAACTAATAACACTTATGGAATGTAGATTGAATAAAGGGAATAAAATTTGTAGTTTTAAGAAGGACAAAGGATTCATCAGCCAAATTATTATGAATATTATGATAAAGATGAGAAGTAGATGTACAAACAATTTGTATAATGATTATCAGTCATAAAATTCAACATTTCTTTAATAGATTGGTAAATCCTTTTTTTTTTTTTTTTTTACTAATGCAGCATTTAGAAAAAGTAATTTCAGTATTCATTACTGTAATGAAGATTTATTTTTCATTTCCAAAACAAAAAAAAGAAATAAACAAGGTCTTATTGTTCATTTAAAAGCTCACCTTTGAGTCCTCAGGCTGTCCATCTTTGCCTCCAGCTTTGTCATCTTGTTCAAGGGTAACTTGGTTCTTTGATTCTGTCCCTTCAGAATCTGCCTCAATACCTGATTGGGACTGATCACTTTTGCCTTCTACCCTGGGAAGTCGATGCTCTTTTTCATCAGTCAATACTTGGCTATCAGAGTCTCCACTGGATCGTTCTATATCTTTTTGCTTCCGTTTCTTCTTTTTGCTCTTTTTACGAGCAGCAGCTTCAGCGCTAGAAATAGAGCAAACACAGTCATATTAAGTGGATTTTTAAAAAATTCTATATGGACACATACTTATAAACTTCCTATGATTAAATTAAAACAATAGTGATGAGCACTAAATATTCTTATATGATAAGGAATCTTTGAGTAAGATTTTTTATTAGAAAATCAATTTCATAGGAATTACTGCATTTGTTACAAATGCCAATAATCATAAGGTAATGAAGAATAAAAGATATCTAAGCAACTAAAGAAAACCTTTTTTCCAATTATAATAATCTAAGTCAAAAATCCATTCATGGAGAACATTAAAACAATCATCAATTTAAATTCTAGAAAAATTACAGTTACTTAATTTTATAAACATAGTTAATTTTATTCATCATCTGAAGACAAAGTATACCCACCAACAAAAATTATGATTAAAATTAGTTGAGTGAAACTATATTATAATAAAGTTGTACACAATGTTTTCCACCAGCAAAGTATCAAAATGCAAAAATTAATTACCAAACTTTTTTTAAAATACAGAAATAATTTTTTTTAAATCTATCTTTTATAAAAGTATGAATAAATGGCAAATACCAGAAACAATTTAGTTTTGAATAACAATAATTAAGAGAAAAATTGCCTTTTACATATCACTACTAAATACTTGAGCAACTAAGAAATATATATGTATCTCTGTACTTATAAAAGTCAAATCATCTTGATTTTATGAGACCCTACACCCAGTTTCGATTTCACATTTCCGGTTTATAAATATTCTTCTTTTTACCTTCTATGTATCGAATATGAATGAATGAAGAAAGCACATCATTGGCTGTTCTTTGTTTTTAAACCAATTATTTTGGATAATTTTTTTTTTTTATATTTTAAATAACTGCTTAAAGCTACAACTAGATACTGAATTCGGTTATTTTTTCTTATGTTACGATAATGTTAGTGAAATTAAACAAAAATGGCAGTCTTCTTCAATTAAAATCCCATTAGAGTTATTCATTACTTCCAGTTTAATGGTGCAGGGGAGATAAAGATTTTTGTGATTACTAGGAATAGTGATTTTTTTTAAACTTTTAAGCCAAAACAATATATTAAGTAGATAATTTGAATTTGACCCAACGGGTCATGGGTAGAGGAAGGGATAGGCATGGCTGTTGTCAGTTTTCATGTTCTCTTAACATAGTGTTTCTTTAAAAATCTAACAAAAATCAATCATCTAATCAATATGAAATTTACACCAATTATTAAGCGAAAAATTGACTTAAATTTCTTTTTTTCTCATAATCGATATTTATTTATTATTCTTTTATTTACGCATCCACTCTTTAAATTTGTCCTAATAGGCCCAAAATTAAAGAACGACAAAACTATATATTTTCTGTTTGGGGAAAGACTAAATATTTTAGAAAAACAAAAACCAAAAATAAACCAACTCAGTTTCTTCGAAATCGTAGATTGAAACCCGAAATTTAATGTTTTTTTTTTGTGTTTTAATTTTATGCTGTATATTCTTTATATAATTCCGTTTCCACTTTGAGAAAATTCCGTTTTATTCCGTTTTCACATTTACAAAATTTAATTTTCTTTTGTATTATGCTTATTGATCTTTTAAATACTTTTATGAGGAAATTCCCATAAAAATGCTGTTTAAATAAGTTTAAAGAAATTCAACAAATTTTTATGCAGAGAAAAAGTAGTTTAAAGTGAAATGGATTATAGTTTCTTAAAAAATTAACTAATGATTTGCCACAAAACCCAACACCTAGCGCTAATCCCAACCTTAAACAGTAAAACTAACCCAAAAAATACAGAAAATACAATTGCACATGCGCAAACAGCAAAAATGTCTTAGATCAGCCAAATAATGCCATTATGATTCATCCCACAAATCGAATATAATCCATTGAAAAAAAATTAATATCTCAAGGACAATTACTTTGGGTGTTGTATGTGCCTTAAGGATTTCATAGATAGAGCATGTGAATATCTTTCTTCATAATTTCACGCTCAAACTTTACCAATACTAGAATTTTGATGTGGTATGCAAGCACGCAAAGTTTACGTTTTTTTACAAAAATTATAGGTTTCGTTATGCCATACAACGTATAAAAAAAATATAAAAACAGCACCAAATTAAGCAAAGAATGAACCTTATTTTGGTATAAAAATTGCCACAAATATACAAAAAAAAAATAGGGATAAATTCATTTAAAAAAGTTTTTTTTTAAGTTTCAATTTGTAATTAATGAATTAAATATTCATAATAAGCATGGCAAATCTGATATTAAATTAAAGTTCATTCAATTTCCTATCCAATGGTGTAAAGAACATGCATCTAGCTTTCTTTGCGTAAATGTGCCAAGCAAAATAAAAGACATATCAGCAGTATTTTAGAACAAGTTGTGCGACACCACCATTAACAAGCAACACTAGTTGTTTAGATTTTAACAACAATGGGCATGGGAAACACCTTACTTTCCAATTAAGTGATAAGAAACCATTTCTGAACATTGATTTGTAAAAATTATGTTATTTCAAATATTCAGAAATATGATCAGGACATGACTTAATTTGTTTTGTGCAGTTTCCTTCAAATTTCAAATACACAGGCACACATAGCAAAATTGTACCTCAATAATCCATTTCTGCATTCACCCCTTACCAAACCCTTTGATGTCAAAAATCAGGCTTCTGATAATGAGAAGAGTACATAGTTGTAAAAACTTCTTTGACCAATCAAACAATCAAAACGCTAAGGAAAAAATCTTATTACCTCAAATTTAGAAAACTATAAAAGATGCAAAATCAACTTCCTTCAGCAGAGACACAGATAGATGGAGAGAAGAATGAATGCTCTGCTGCACCAGGCCTTCTCGACTAGGCAGTCAGCACAGCAGTTTATTTTACTTTATTTGTAGTGTATTTCTTTTCATTTATTGTTGTGGGAATAACACAAAGACAAATACATTGCTGCCAGTCACACGTGGCAGATATGAACTTTTCTTACAGGACTGTTTTGATACTTATACTTAATATTTCTGAAAATCATTAAAAAAATGTATATATAAAATTATTTGTTGACAGCAATTTAATATTTTTTTAACTTGAAAAATGAAAAAAAAGAAAAGATTTTAAAATAGGACAGTTTGAATGTTTACACTTTAAAAAAAACTAAAGTAACTTTTCTTTCGCAAGTAATTTTTGTTTAATTAAAAAAAAAAAGTTTAATGGGTTACAATTGCATCAAGTATTAATCTCATTAAAATAAATAAAATTAATTTAGATTAAATTTTAAAAAATTAACACGATCATATTTTTTGCAAATTATTGGCAAAGTATTAAAATTGAAAAATATGTTATCTCCAAGGTTAATCAAGCTTACTTATAAAATACTTAACGTATAAAATGTTGAAAATTTATTAAACTGTTTCCTCCTTTTGATAATGGTTCTAAAAATTAAAATCTAAAACCGAGGACAGTCTGAAGTAAAAGATAAAATAATAACTTAATACTTTCATAAAACTTTTTCTTTTATTTGTTTTATGTATATATATGTATATTAGGGTAAGTAGATTTTTCACTTTTTTGAAAATATGAAAATAAGGTCTTTCTTGAAAGTTGTGCATACAAAAAATTAGATCAAATACTTCAGCGCTTCTTTGAGCGATTGGCATAAAAAATTGTAGACAAAAATGACTGAAAATGCTGTTTTTTTGCAAGATTTGGCTTGAATATTTGTGAGAAAACCAAATAATTTTAGTATTTAAATCTTGAAATGTCCTTTTATTTTATAAAAAATTATATTAATAAAAGAAATGATGAATAATCTTCAAAATGTAAATCTAATCCCCCCACGACAAATGAGGTTATCCTTATGTTGGGGAGGGGGGGAAATTTACATTTTGAAGATTATTCCTCATTTCTTTTATTAATATAAGGTTTTTTCGAATCTGAACTTCGAGAATTCTTGTTAAATGGGACCAAACTTGACTTATCAGATTTGCCGACATATTTCCACATATGAGAATGTGATGGCAAATTATAAGTCAAGTTTGGTCCCATTTAACAATGATTCTCGAAGTTCAGATTTGGAAAAACCTTTGTCATTGGTGGTTCAAAAATGCCACATAATGTGACCAATGCATGGCATTAAAATTAATGGTTGGAATTCTTTTTAACCATATTATGGTTGGTTCTTCACTCAAAGAATATAAAAATCAATTTATTGAATTAATAAATTACTTTTGAGATTAGCTCATAAACAGGCCTTTTTATGAATAAACCGGGAATAAAACTGTATATGTAAATAGATATTCATAAATTAAATAAAATATTGTAGGGTTTTATTTCTTTTTAATATTGTTATTTTCCTTTAATTTATAAAGAAAATAAATAGTGAACTTGAAAATATTTATTATTAATATATATTCTATTTTATTTTTGTTAAAGTATGTGTTTTATTTAGTGGCGCAGGTTTCCCTCTAACACCATTTTTTGTTTAAATCGCAAAAAAAATACACACTTTTGAAGAAAAATACTTCTTGTGATAACTTTTAACATTATTTTGCAACTTTCTTTAAGGGTCTTTATTTACAGATCCAAAATCGACCTAACCTAATGTATATATACAATTATTAGTTCTTTCTTGCCGCTCTGTGGACTTTTTACACCTAGCACCTACATATTTCAATTTAAACTTTATAAATGGATTAGTAATAACTGGATTATTTGCAGAATCTTTTGATATTTTGGTACCTTATAACTTCCGGTTCTGTTAGAATATTTTTCTATTATAGAAATCATAAAATAAAAAAGATTGTTATAATTTATGTTTTTAATTATATTTTTTTTTTTTTTTCAGATAATTTTAATTTTAATGAAAAAGTAACACCATTTTACTCCCAAATTTATTTTTCTACTTCATTTATGAAAAAAAAAAAAATGGGTTGATGTCAAATTTACACCCAATTTCATAACCATTCATCATCAGTTTAAAATAAAAATATACTTAATTGAGAAAGTTTTTTGCCAAAATGACAAATTGCATATATTTTTTATTTGAAAAGTTGGTTTCAAAGTTGCCACATTGTGATACAAACATATTTGTGCTAAACTTGTGGGTATTAAAAAAATCATAACTTGAAAACCAAACAAGATATTTTCATAATTTTTGTTTTGTGTTTCTTGTATTCATGTATACTTTTAGACGAAAGAATCAAATTTAATCATAGTTGATTTCAAAATTTTGGCTGCCTGTACCTAATAATATATATAGAATTACACTGAATGTTATATCTTTATATATTATATATATATTTTTATATTTAAATAGTTCTCCATAGTTTCTCTCACTTTTCTAAAGTTTTCAAGGTTGTTCTGTGTTTTTTCTGTTTCTGATATTTTTTGTGGAAGAATGGATGTTAATTTCAGCGAAAGTTAAGTGTCATTTAGTGAAAGTGAATGAGAAGGATTAAGAAAAATGGACAGAAAGTGTTGCTAAAAGCAAGAAAAATGACAAGGAGAAAGTTGGAATTTGTAATCCATGGTTTCGCCCAACTATATAGGGAGGACAGATTCCCTATTACAAAAACATTGGACTAAAGAAGTGTCCTGCACCTCTCAGCCAGCCACTAGAATACTTTTTTCTTTTATTTTCCATGCAACTTCTGCATTTATTTGTAAAAGAAACAAACCTATTTGCTAAGCGATTTTCTAGAAAAACAAGTTCTGCCTGCCAATTCAATTGCACAAAAATGACTGGAGGAGAGTCCTAATATTGCATAATGCAGAAGGAATCCATTGCCATCCTATTGAACATGAGCTTGATTAGAAAACCTAGTATCAAGTCATACTAGAGTACAGCAAATACTCAAAAAACATTGTGGTTTGGAGAGGTGATAGCAAGGGAGAGATTTGAGCTGGTTAGTTTTTTTTCACATTGGGGACAACGATAAGCTGCAGAAGCCTGGCCAAGTTGGGTATGACCTCTATGCAAAGTTTGCACAAATGATAGCTTCAGGAGACACAAATATATATAGTCTAATGTCTAGATCTCTCAATAGCCTGTCAAAAGAATTTGCTAATTCCATATAGTCTTTTTCACTAGTTACCGTTGTTCACGTCGGGGTCAAAAGGGTTAAACATTACACTCGATAGCTGCATCAATAATTTGTTTTACTTTAATGGTTGATGTGACTAGTGTTTTAAATAAGTTTCAATAAATGAATTATTTCAATGATTAATCATTTATTCAGAGAAATTAAACTGTAGTTCATTCTAAAATTTAAAAAAAAATAGTAAATTCAATGAAGATTATTTATAAAGTTATAAAACTCTACTACTTTAATAAACATGACATTAATAGAATAAGGCAGTATAAATATAAAAAATACTCCTGAGCAAGTTGGTCTTAAAAAAATCTAAGTTTATTTAAAATTATAAAACTAGTCATAAATTGTGATCCTCAATGTTTTTGGCTGCAAATCTTTAAAATATGTATATTTAATTTCTATATCTTAACCCAATCATCTATCATGGTTAAAACATAAAAATAATATTGAATTTTATTTCATGTTATTTAGGAATGGTGCTTTAAAATATTTTGAATTTAACAACACAATGCTCATTTGCATAACTGTGGGCAGTTTCAAATTATAAAGGACAATAAAAGTAAAAGCACAATAATATGAATTAGGAAAGCACTGTACAATATAAATTAAAAATAAGACATTTTCATAATTATTCATGCTTATATATTAAAATAATAAACATAAATATAATATTGACTTTTCATAGGAATATTCTAATACACATTAATTTTGATCAATTCAAGCAGTGTAGTGCTTTTTATAGGGTCAAGATTATTTCATTAGAAAAATATATTATAAATATATTCTATGAAGAGAATTTGAATTTTCAAAACATTCCTAAACATCCACTAAGTAACAAAGCCAGACTCTTGTTGATACAGATTATTCACTAGACAGTAACATTTACACAATTCAGTTAAAACAAAGCCTTTATTTTATGATCAGCAGAGAAAAAAAATTAAAACCACTATAATTTTTGAGTAAGTTTTGGTTTTATTTTAAAGATATAAGCATAAATTTTATTATTAAAAGAAAATAACATAAAAGATTTTTATATATTTAATCAAAAAAAAATATCAAGCTCTTTTGGCATGAATAGTAAGCATTTTTTTTTCAAAAGGGTTTTAAATTGTTAAATGAATTTGTTAAAAATTAATTTATCTATTAAATAATAAATGAAAACATTCAATAGAAATTATACAAAAATATCTACTTATAAGTTCTTGGATTTCTTGTAATTCCATTTAAAAAGCAGATTCATTCAAAATCTTAAATGAAAAATTTACGTAAAAATCTTTAAAAATTATAGCAAAGCATTAAGACATATCCACATTTTTTTAAGCCAATCTGTGAACTTCAAATTATAAATACAATGTATAAAACTGATAATTTTTTTAAAAATTGCTAATTCTATTCATGTAACATTTTATTTTATAAGAAATTAAAACTTTGGTTTATAAAACCATTCATAAAAATAACACAAAAATCAAGCACGTAAAATTTTTATGTAATAAAATGCATTAAATTTCAATCATTTTTAAAAGTCCATAATTTTTTTTCTATGAATCCTATCTTTAATTTTTTTTAGGTTTCATGAAAATTTTGTGAATTTTTTAATAAGGATACAATTAAACGTATTTTTTTTTGTTTGAAGCTTTATCCACCCCCAAATATTCAAATGCATCAAAAAATAAATTTTAAAAACTGGTTTTGAATATCACAATTTGAAGATAACTAGAAACTATTTAAAAAATTTTTTTGATTTAGTTTAGTATTTTTAAGTTTAAATATTTTCCCTTATAAAAATTAAGGGTTACTTTTTAACACTATGAAAATATTGGTTTGATTTTAAAATTTGTGAAAGATAAAATATATTTACAACCGAATTCTTTTTAATTAAATCTTTAAAATGACATTTTTTTTTTAATTTGAAAACTATTTGTTCAAAAAATAAAACAAAATAAAATAAATTTTTGTTTAAAAGTTTTTGTTCTTTTAATTTGATCTTTAATCATAAAAAAAGTTTTGAAAATACATTTTACTGGTAGAAAAAATAAGCTTTCAATGACATGAAGTAGGGGTTTGAGAAAAAAATTTGGATAGCTCTAGCAGAGCATCAGTGTATATATTTTTAGATACAATTCTATAAAATAATCTATTTCTATTATTCAAAATTTTTCCCTAATAAAAACATTGCTGACTTAGATTTTATTAAATACTAGAAATATTGCATGGCTTTGCCTGAGCGCCATGGACTTGTCACTGAGGTAATTAAGGAAGCTTATTATATAGAAAAGCAGTTAATGTTTTTTTTTATACTAAATTCATTTCTAATTCTTTTTTATACTAAATTCATTTTTAATGCTTTTCTCTAAGGTAGTTTAGGAAGCTTATTATATAGGAAAGCAGTACCATACGTATGCAAATTTTAGTGGTCTGAATCATTGTGCTATGAAAATTTCAGTCTGAATGTACACTTTTGTGTTTATTTTCATGTGTTTTTTGTAATTCTAAATTTTGACATTGCATCAGTTATTTTTCCAGTTCAACACCAATTATAAAATTTTTCTCCAGGTCTAAATAACCTATAAATCAAATTTAAAGTGTTTAGACCCAAAATTGGCAGAGTAGTATGATAGAGACAGCAAAAGTAAAATCTTTTAACTTTTGACCCCTTAGTAGCTAAATTTCTGGGTAAAAATGATTATGAAATTATGATCAGTCATAAATCTTCTGATAATGAGCAATAAAATAATAATGCAAGCAACCCCTTATGTTACAAATGTGGATTACATCACTCAATATCATTTCACTGGCAATATCTCTTTGGCTTCTTTAAGTCAAGAGATAAAATTCATTTTCTATAACATTGTTAGAATTTGAGAATTCTATATTTTGCTTAAATTGATTTTCTATGGTTTAGCTTACTTTAGAATTCTTTGCATGTTAACCATAATTTTAAGATATTTACTTTCAAGAGAAAGAACTCTAGTTTTTTGTTTGGAAGCCATACATTTTAATTCTTTTTATTAAAATGGTATTTAAAAATAAATAAAAGTATACTTTTTTCTGAAAAGCAGCTATAGAAATATTTTAACCATATGATTTAATGGATTATGGTTAGGGTAATTGATACGGAGCTAGGAAGAAGACATTTATATGGTCTTTAATAGTAGCAAGTGAGTCCAAGAGAGAATATTGCTACAGTTTATGTGAAAAAAAAGTGTTGATATAATATAGAACAACGATCAACGACCCAGACTTGCCCCTGTGGCAGGGAATGCAAAAATATGCGTGGTCTGAGGATTCATCAATCGAGGATGAAGTGCTTGGTGCAAAATGACCGACTGCAACGCACAGGGTTCCACCCTGGTGAGACG
>JAYKTE010175335.1:0-22135 GCA_036873565.1 Xipholeptos notoides | reverse complement strand
AATTTCTCAAATACCGACACTGTTTCCATAGTAACGTAAAATCGGTGATTACCGAAAAAGTTCATTTTATGTGAAAAGGGAGTCGAGAGTATTTATTCCGTGAAACTGCACTCTTGCCGGCTTCTTTAACTATCTTAGTAGCAAGTCATCGGCACCAGAGCAAGGACAATCAATACTTCTAGTTAAAACAGTATAATTGTTATGCCAGTGTTCATAGCTATATGTTACAAGAAATAAAAATTCCATAGCTACACAAAAAAAAAAATAATTACCAAAAATATTATGATTTTCTAACAGTCAAATTTTTTGTTGACACTATAAATAATATCTCAGTCCATTTTAGAGCAATTTTGAAAACTGACCCAATCAAACCAAATTATCAGACTATTAATTTCTTGAGGATTGTTGTCCACAGATTATGAAGCCCCATCTCAAAGCTCTGTTTGTCTCTCCATTAAACAAGCCAAAATCTGACAAAGAATCAGTGACTATCGAATAATCAAAGAAGTGTCATTTTCCTAAGTGCATGCACGGCAGACTCGGCTACCCCTTACCACTTCTTAGTTTCAAACATTGTTGTGACAGATGGGTTTAAAAACATTTATATCAGAGAGATTGTTTATTTCCTTACTCGTTCGGTCCGACGCAAATTTATTATTTTGTGGTCATAAGTCAGTGTTCTTCCAGGAGCAATAAATATTCTTATAGAGAGCAACAAATGTTAGAAAAAGTAAATGATTTAATGAGACACTTGTTTCTGCTCATAGCGGGCCAGTCAAAATACACTTTCGTGCTCGTAGTAGCCAAAGCCAACCCCTGATATACAGTGTTACTGTTCCTCTTAAGTGGTGTACCAGAGGCAGTATACTGGTACAACATTCACCGAAGGATGACATGTCGTGTCCTCTGCTAACGGTGCCTGCAAACATGGTCTATCGGTACTGCAGCTGCATACTGCTGAAAGGAATCAGTGAAACATCTGCGCCGGCCCACGATCAACAGCATACTGTCTTCAAAATAGGTGACAAAGTGTGGATAAAGGCTGCTACACATGGAAGATGTATCTCTAAGTATGGAGTGGGACGGGTGATTGGAATTACCACTGTGCACACAGAACATATCAGTCGATGAAAAGCCACGCCATGTGAAAAATCTGCGACCCATAGTAGGACCAGGGTCACCGACCGTCGGCTATGTAATTTAAGGCTTTTTGTCTCTAGAAAAGTTTAATTTTCCTTCACACTGGGTGAGACAATCATTCACTGCATTGTCACTCCATACACCACTCACTAGTATCACCCCTCCTCCCCCACCACTATTCACTCCTATAAACACCTATATACACATCCTATCACCGCAACTGCATTTATCCCAGTGGTTAGACCTCAGATTTTTACTTCAGAGTTTTTTCTTCTCCTAGATGCTGTCTTAACAAAGACTAAGGATGCATCTCTCCCATTGGTTTTAACGACGCCTCAGACACTAATTTGGATATTTCCACCTCCCGATACGTTACCTGGAATTCCTAAATGGTCTCCCAACTAAGTACTGACCAGGCTCGACGTTGCTTAACTGTGGTGATCTGACTGTAACCGATGTCTTCAACGTGACTTGACCGTACGTACACAATCAACAGAGATGCAGCATACTCGCACCCACCAGTCAGTCAGTCAGTACTACAACCACAAATAGCAGAGAAATGTAATCAGATATCTGATGACTGGTTGAGAATGAGCTGGCTCTCCGCAACTAACACATAAAGTTCAAAGGTCAACAAAATTGTTTCAGTTTTATTCTAAAGAGAAGAAGAGTTGATACATATCCTTGGCTTTAGACACTAGACACACAGACAGACAGACAGGCTCAAACTTTTTATGATGTGATAAACAGATCGTGTTGTTGTCACCTGAAAGAAATCGCTTTTAATGGTCGAGTGGAAAAACATTAACTTTTTTAAAGTAAAATTTGGTTGCAGCAATAAATTCGGTGTTTCAATCTTAATCCACAAATTGGATGCTGAAATTGTGGTTAGCTTTGTTCCAAAATCTGACTAATTAGGCCCAGATTTTATTCACTGCGACAATATTCACTGTCATCAATGATGATGATTTTATTAAAACTTGTGTCGTTGTTAACAAATTCTCACAAATGTGCAACATCTGCGCTTTGGAAAATAGTATGATGCTTAGGGGATTAGCATTCGTTTGCATACTTTTTTTCTTCTACCCTAAGTTTAGGTCAAAGAATGAAAAATCTTGAGTTTTGGGATCCACAACTTATAGTATGTTTTTCAAACGTGTATTCTTTTTGCCATTTTTTCTCTCTCTCTCTCCTCTCCTAAGCGTAGGAAACAGAATGAAAAATCTAGAGCGATATAGACCTTTGGGACCCCATCCTAGTATTATGTTAGGAAAGTATATTGGTATTTGGTTGCTTTTTTTTTTTCTTTCATCCTAAGTAACCGTAGGTAACAGAATGAAAAATCTAGAGCGTAAGAGCAATAGACCTTTTTGGCACCCAACCAACCCTAGTAAGATGTTTAGGAGAGTTGGTATTTGATCGCCTATTTTTTCTTCTGTCCTAAATGTAGCTAACAGAGGAAAAAATCTAGAACTATATAGACCTTTGAGTTACGCACGCACCAACGCACGCACCAACGCAACGGCAACGCACTACTATTGAACAATTTATCGTTTTTATTGAAATTCCTCCCGGATGATTGTTCGATCATTGACGTTTTTCGGTTGGCACCGGCAGCTCCTCAAGTGCCGCCATGTTCTGTAAACCGCTGCCTGCCGTGTGTATGGATACGGCCACAAAAACGTCCACATCTCATCTATTGGCTCTTGTCCACCCGTTTCTACTCATACATTATTTTCCGAGTAAGTAACTTTTGTCTACCTGGAACGTTTGCAGATGATTGTATTTTTGCATCACTTTGAAATGTTTTGATATTTTTTTCTTGGAGACAAAAACATTTATTCTTTTCGTATAGCTATTTTTCTTCGAGTTTCATCAAAAAAATTTGTTCTTTCTTTATTATGATTGTGGGGCTTTCTAAATGAATGTTTTTGGTTCATTTGAGCGTAATGGATTTTATGAATAATTAATTTAATAAAAGAAAATGTTTTTTGGTGTTTTTATAGCGATTTAGAAAAGATATATCTAAAATAAAAAAAAACGGCCTCTCATTTCCATTCATAATTTGTTTTTTTCCTGTTAAATATGTTGTAAGTTACGGGTTTTGTTTTTTGTAGCATTTAGCTTCAATAATGTGCTACATATTGAAATTAAACTCCGTTTTTTATTGTATATTTTAATATTCAATCGATCTGTTCAAACAACAACTATTTCCTTGTTGAATTATTTCCAGCTCGCAGAAACTTTCAGAAATATTTAAGATATTCAACAAATGTTGCAACAGAATTTAAATAAAAGAAATTCTCAACAACAACAAAACATCAAATGTTTTTATTTTCAAATGTATCATTTATTATTTGTTTGATAAAATTTCAAAAGTATTTGTGCTGATGATAAAAAGAAATTAATTTTAATTTGATAAAAAAAAAAATTTTTAAATGGTCATTTGTTTTAAAATATGAATTCAAATCCAGTAAAAAGAAAATCCAATTTTTATTATGATACTCTTTTAGTTCAACATCATGATTAGATTTAAGTTTAAAATATTAGTAAAATGCTCGATTTTTTTAAATTCATTTCAAATTAATTATTTTTTTAAATTTTTTTTTTACGTGGTACTTAAAGAGTTTTTTTTATTCTTATTTTGATTGGTTCTTTAAAAATCAATTATAAAAACTAATAAAATAGAAATATTTTAGAAAATAAGTTGGGTTTTTTTCGCTCCGGTGGCTGGGGAGTACTAATTGAGAAAGAAAAAGATTTATTTCATAAAACTTCAATTACCAAAAAAAAAAAAAAAAAATTAGTAGTTAAGTAAAACATCTAGAATAAATTATGAATGCGTGTGTGTAAATATAACAAAAATATTTAAAAAAAAAAACAACATCCGTACCGTGTTCTTTTCTTTTACTTATATTTCTTTTATTTATGTTTCTCACACACACACATATACACACTGTGAGTAACCCACGTATATATAATATATATATATATATATATATATGTAAACAAATATTCCATATTGAATCTCCGGTTGAGTGAGATAAAGAAAGAATCGATATACAAATAAAACCAATAATTCATTTATTTATTCATCGATTTTTTAAAAATCTTTTATCACGGGCACGGGCTCGGTCGGATATTTAATATTTATGTCTTTTTTTTCCCTTAATTTTTTTGTTTATTATAACCGGGTTATTTTATCAATAAACACAAGTTGTCATTTTTTTTATTGTTTTCTTACACTTATCAAAGTTTTTATGTTTACTTATGTTGATTTAACAACATCTTAAAAAGAATTAACAACAAGCTTTAAAGATGATGATAAAATGCTTGAAATCTATTTCCCAAATTTATAAATTATTAATTAGAGGAGATCGAATAATTTTTAAAAATTGGCAATAATTTATGTGGGTCTTTTATTTGTCTGTCAATAGATTTGAAGTAGGTTTTATTTATTTTCATAATTCATAGATTCTTTAGTTTTTGCTCGTGAGTAGTCGTCGTCAAGCTTTTTTTTTTTTTGCTTTTTTTTAGCATTTTTGGTTTGGGAGGATAGGGTATATCGATGTTTTTACGAGACTGGTTTTTAAATAATGTTGTTGTTTTTTTTCTCTTTTTTCATTTTTATTCACGTTCCTTTTCCAATTCAGTACACACACTATTTTTCTTTAAAATGTTTGTTTCTCCCTTCTTTCCAAAAACACTGCTTGTTTCCGGAAGGAAGATTTAGCGAAAAAATAAATTCCAAAAATAAAGAAATCTAGGGAAAAAAAAAAAAAAAGCTTGCGAAAAAATTGAAATCTTTACAAAGTTCATTCTTCAATGAATCTGTGAAAATTTCGTATTGATTGGATGGTTTCATTATTAGTTGATTTTTTTAAAAATCGACTCTGTCGGAAAATTTGGTTCATTTTTCGTGGCACTCAACAAACAAAATAACAAGACAGAAAAAACATCTTTATTTGTTTCCTTTTTGTACGTTTCTTAGAATTTATTGACTTTTTAACTTAATGAAAATTATATTTTAAAATTCTTATATTAGAGACGACTATTTTTTTCCTTTTGCTGGCACCACTAAAATCACCAGATTATTAAAAAAATTTTTCATTCCAAAATAATGTTTTTCTTTTAAATCTAATTTTATCAAATGCAACATTGCAACAGCAACAACCATTTGAAGCAATTTGTATATTTATTATGCGGTTTCTGTTAAATTTACTACGTTTCGGCCAATTTATCATTCAGGTTTTCTGTTCACGGTCAGAATCAAAACTGAACTGCAAAAACTGCACTCACTCACTACTATTTGGTGTCGTCAAAATAATGACTTTATTTTCTAAATTTTTTAAACTGAATGCGTGCGTTCTTCTCCGTTTTATAAAAAAAATATTCAACGTGAGGAACACAAGTTCTAAAAAGATAGAACCAAGAGCAGCCATCACCAACAAGCATGCTTTTGTATTTTTAAGGCAGAACCTGCAGAAACGGCGACGTCTTGGGTAAAAAAAGATTTGAGAAACGGCGACCGTTTATTTAAAATTGATGCCAGTTCAAAATTGGGGACACGGCGTGTTCAAGTGGAACTTGAATTGGAGATTATTAATTTTGAGAACACCGTTTAAGTTTTGAATTTAAAAAAAAATGAATGTCCAAAGAGCCTTATTTCTTTTACCCAGAGGTGATAAATGATTCTCTTATTAATTATTATTATTATTATTTATTTGATTAATTATTTATTAACCTATTTTAATATAGGTAATAATTTTAATGATTTTATATGTAGATGTAAAATGCTTGAATTATACCTAATAATAATTCAATAGAAAATTGAATAATAACCTCAAAAAACTCAGATCACCGATTGAAAAATATGACAAACTAATCATTAATAGAGTATTGAAATAATGTCATATATAAATAAAAAAAATTTTAAAAATGCATCCATCGCCTATGCAAATAAAATACTAAAAACTCGATAATTAGCATGAGTCTTAAGCCGCCAGAAACACTCACTGAAAAATGCCCCATCAAAAGTTATATTTAATCGTGAAAGAAAAAAAAGTCCGCCCTTTCTCAAATCTTTTTTTTTACTCAATACACGGCCGCCGTTTCTGCAGGTTCTACCTTCTCCACATTCTTAAATAGGTATGGAATTTAAAAGTAAGGCTACACTTTTCAATTAGAGAATAATATATTTTAAAACTATTGCCTAGCTTTCTTTATAACTTCCCATAGTATCCACTTCCGTGCTTGATTTGAATAAGGCGACAGTTTTTTTTTTATTTGAATGAACTGAAAAATAAAGATAAATGAACCATCATAACTCCGTTTCTTCAACATGAAAGTGAAAGTACAATAATTTTAATGAAAAGTTTATCGTAAAAGCGGAAAATAGTTATAGTTTTCTTTCTATTTCGTCACAAGAATGGGAAAATACAAATAAAAACATCCATAAAACGAAAAAAAAAAATAACCCAAAAAACGGTTTAGTTTTAAAATATGTATCTAAAAAAAAATAAAAATAAAAATAAATGAAAATAAAATCTTTTACGATCGAACGACAATGATATTTACCTAACCAACCACCCGCCGCTTTTTCTGAGCAGCAAGTTGTTTTGCTTTTCATCTTTACTTTCATTGTATGTAAAGTTTTTGTAATCAATATCCAACTCAACCTCTCGTGTCTGATGATACTTGATTATAAAAAGTTTTGAAGAAATTCAATTATTGTATCTTATTTGGTGTAAAAGTAGAACTCAAAAACTACACTTTCTCGTATCTTTTTTATTCTAACTACTTGGATTATTTTTTTATTAATTTTTGTTTGTTTATCTGAGAGAATAAATAAGAAAACTATTTTCGGACACCTATAGTTTAAACTTGTGCTAAAAAAATGAAGGTCTTTAGTGCAAAATAAAGGGTAATGATGAAGAAGAAATCTTGTGTAAAAATTAATTTTAAGTAAAACAATTTTGAAAGTGAAAATGTCATTTTTTGTTGCCGGAAAGTTCCTAATTGTTTTACTACGTAAAAAATGTGTTTTGAACAAAGTTTTTCAATTTTTTTTTTTACAAATCGTTTTTTTTGTACTTGATTTTAAAAAGCTTCTTCTAGTAATTTTCTAGAAATAGTTTTTTTTTTTTTAGACTAAATTAAAATTATTTTAGAAATTGAAAAATTGGTGTACACATTACAATTTTTGTAAAAAATAGATTGAAAAAAATATCAGTTTGATTTTTTTTTTTTATCCTACAACTTCTGAAATTTTTGTGGGGGCATGGAAGTTGTTGTTAAAAATATTTTTATAAATTAATGTTTTTCCAGAAAATTCCTAATTCACATTTTTTTGTGTGTTGTTGCGCGTTTTGCAAAATAAAGAAATAGTTTTAAAAGTATTTAATAATTGTATTTAATTAATGGTTTCTTAAAAATCATTTTAGAAGTATTTTCATAGTTTTAAATAAATTGAACTGAAATAAATTATTAAAAAGGTGGTAATTAAGAAATATTTTTTTTTGTTGAATATTAACAAATAAACCAGGCATTTTTGATACAACAACAGTTTAGAGAAACTCATTTTTCCAAATTTGATTCAGAGAAACTAGAAATTAACTACTGTTTAAGAAAGTAATCCAATTTAACTTTGATGTAACTGCTGTTGTGCTCATAGTTTTGATTTAGGTCATGAACTCATCTTAGTTGAAGATTGTTAATTGCCTTAGTTTAAATTTCATTTTGTAAATAAACCTCACAAATAAGTATTTGAATTTTAAAAATGTGTTCATTAGTGATTGAAATAACGGTTAAAATATTTTGTCATAGGTCTGAGTAGTTTTTTTTTTAGTAAAATTTTGATGTCTAAGAAATTAAGAAAAATCGAAAAAGATTTGAACGATTTTTGTTGTTTGTTTTTTTCAAACATAAAGTTAAGGATATGAAATTAGTTTTCAAACATTTGTTATGATAATTTCCTCTAACTTTTTATAAAAACTAAAATTTAGTCTCTATTTTCAAATTCTGACTGATTATAAACTATGAATTTTCATTTAATTTTTTCCTAAATGCAAGGTGGGGGCCCAAAAATTTAAATAATAATAGTAAAGAAACTAAACCATTTAAATTTTCCCAGTTTCTAAAGAAATATTAAATAATTAAACAAATGATTTTGATAACGAATCCAAAAATGTTTTGATTGGCATTTTTGAATTGATCTCCTAACTATGTTTTTTAATGTCTCAAAAAAGCCAGGTTTAGTTCAAGACTTTAGATAATATTTATTCTATTCTATTTGAGATTAAAGTAGAATATTTTAGAATTTTAGAGAATATTGGTCAATAACAAAAAAGTTATTTTCCTAAAAAAAAGTCACAAAGAAATCAATAAGAAAGGAAGACAAAATGTGATCATTTATTAATTGATAAGCTCTCCTATCCCCTTTCTCTTCAATTAGAAGTTAATCTCAATTTAATTGACTTGAAGAATTAAATGGATAAGAACATGGATTATTGAAAAAAAAGTAATCTGCTTCCAATTAAGCTTTTTTGTTCTTTTTTTTTATGTGTTAAGTTGATTTTAATAGGAAAGCAGGGTGAAAAAGTCTAAGAAAAAAAACAAAACATTTTTGACAAGCAAGCCTTTATAATATTACAAAAAGATAATATACTTTAATTTTCAGTTTTTGTTTCCACCTTTGATCATCTTGTAAATTCATACAGTTGTGTAAAAAAAAAAAAGACAGTTAATGAGTGGCCAATTGTGGAGATCTACTGCAGCATGGTGCCAACGAAGAATTATTAAAGAGTTATTGTTTATGACATAGAACACTGTTGAATAAAATATATTGTTTCATCAGGTTCTGTTTGCACTTCATTTTTTTTTACTCATTTTCTCTTAAAATTTAAGGAAAATTTAGTGCATTATTCTTTTCATGTTTGGTTTTTGATTAAAATCTATAAGAATATAGCGTACACTCAAAGGAATTTTATAAATCAATTTGAAATAATCGATGGTTTTTGTAAATATTGAATTATCTAAAAACTCATTTCTTATTTTGCAACATTTTCAAATGGAACCAGGAAAATATGAATATGATTTTATTTTTTCAAAAAACATTAATACGTGAATTTTGACAATAAACTTCTCCCAATTATTAAAAACATTCTCGAACATTTTCATGAAAAATTCAAATGGAAAAATATTATTCATATGTTCTTCTGATCTGGAAAGCTGTATCCTTTGCCAGTATTTAAATTTTTATTATATTTTTAAAAACAAAAAAGATATCCAGAATAAAATCAACAAAATTATTTTAAAAACATTACTAAAAGAATTATGAAAATTAAACAATGAATTGATTTTTGATGGATTTAAAAAAAAATATGAAAAAATGGCGTAAAAAATTAACATTTTATTTATTTATAAAAACAATATTCTTTGCTTGTGCAAAATTTTTATTAAAAAAATTTTTTCAACTAATAATTTTTTCATGAAATTTGTTTTGATTATTTGTCCTATCAATTTGCAAAAATTATCACACTTTTCATTTATTTTTAATGATACAGCAAATGTTTAAACCATGGGGGTCAGAAAAATGATCGGTCGATGAGCCTACCCAGAAATTTTCTTAGTGCACATTTTAAATGCCCAATCATAAAAAGGCAGCTGGTTCATGAAAAATGGTGGGCAGTTTTTCTATTTTGGACATTCCTTAAAGCTTCTGAGCTGCAAGGGCAATGCTAGGCTATGCTGCTTGTATAATATACTTGAATTTTTAGTTGTAGTTAACAAATTGAAGGAAACAAAATACAATATGCTCTCAATCCTTCAGAAAAACAAAAAATAAAGAGTAAAATAAAACACTTAATTTTTTTAGAAATAAATCCCCTCCTACTTTTATTTCCAATTCATTTCATGTCTTTAACTCTTTCTTGTTTTTTTTAAGGGTGTGTGTCAGTTTGTGTATGTGTTAGACTATGTATGGCAATATTTTTTAATCACTCATGAAAATGATTGATTCTTTCCTATTGCACCTAATTGTAAAATTGGTGTTAATTTCAAAGTTAATTTAATTTGAAAAGTTTTGAGAAACAATATAGATGTGGTTTTCTTACATAAATATTGATTGATTCAAATAGTATGATCTTAGAATGAATAACATCAAATTTTGTTTGATTTTGTTTCTGGATACTTTCCATTTTATTTATCTCTTCATCAATCAAATCTCTTCATGGCATTATAATCATCCATCATCCCATGATTAAAAAGGTTGCAATATTTTTTGCCTCATGAGGATATGTTCAAGCACTGGAAGGTTTCATTTATACTAAATGATCCACTGCTCTCATTCTGTTAACCATGACCAGATAGGAGTTATAAGTCTTAGAAATGTATTCTTAGTTGTTATTGCCCTTGGGTGGTATGGAAACACTTACCTTCAGGTAATACTTATTTAGAACTGTAGAAACTAAACACTGCATCATTTCTTCCTTAAAAAAACATGATAATGAATTAATTTTTACCTGAAGTTTTTTGTGAAGGTGTGATTGTTCATGAGACTTTACTACAAAATGATAATTATAATATTTATTTAGAAGAAAAAAATGTATAAACAATTGTATTCCACTGGTGAGTTCAAATTAGAATGAAACCTCTGTATAAAATATTTATTAACTTCACTATTTAAAATGGTTATTTCAGTTAATACTTTTGGAATATAATTTCCATGATATTTAAATATATTGTCAAACTGTTGTTTCATATAAAAAATGTAAATAAATGAATTTTAAAGATTCAAAAATAGATTGATAGGGTTAAATATCATTAAAAATATAAATTGAACTTGATGACTTTAAAGAAAGATGTTAGCCTCCTAAGAGCGAGTTCGAAGGTTTGATTCTAGAGGAATTATAATTAGAATGAAACAGATGTTTATAGAACTTCTAAAATATTTAAAAACATTTTAGTATTAAAAATTGTTTGTTCACTTATAAACAATTATGTAACATACTTAATTGATCATATGATTTTGTAACAGATTGGCTTTCAATGTTTTTTTCAATGCAATGAACAAAATAGACAAACAATGTCTGTTAGTATCTGCCGATTGGCTGAAGTGGTTCCTATGTCATTACTTGTCATTTAATTGGAAGAACATTTAATTCTGTTGGCATTTGTGACATCAGTTGAATTATATCTTTGTCAAGATTTTCATAATAAATTGATTCTTTTTTTAAACTTGATATGGATTTTGTTGGCATCTGTTAAGTTTGTGGCTTTTAATTTTTAGATGTTACATGATATATATAAGTAAATGAATAAACATATGATGATCTTTATTATATAGTATAGATATGTAGGAATTAGTCTAGAAAAATTAGCTTCTTAATATTCATCAACTTAGATATTTTGAATAGTAAATATTAAAGGATCTGCAGCTTAACATATTTGGTTTGTTTTAGTGATTTGTTGTGGTATTTATTAATTTCAAAAAGTATCATTAAATGACCTAAATTCCTGAGCCACAACTGACTTCTCTTTTTTTCTCATAACTTTTCATTAGATTTGTTATCAAGTTCTATGTAAATGAATTTTAAGTAACCGTTCAGTCTTGTCAGTTTGAGTCAGTCCAGTGTTAGTATAGAATCATCCTTGTCAAGTGCTCATTGTTATCATATTATTATTATTATTTCTTAGGATCATAGGACTTCTAGCCAATATTCTATTCTGTGTATAAATAAAACTTTTATTTCTAGAATTTGGTTGTTGAATTAATCATATAAATAGAATCAAACAAGAAGTATTTAACTTTGTGATTATGTAGACGGGGGATGTTTTTATTCATTTTTGCCTAATTTAAATGATGTATGAATCTTGCTTTTTGAACAAATTTGGTTTTTGGTCGTTTTTTATGGCATATTTTTTGGTTGTTTTATGCCGAGAATAATCATATTTTCATAAACATCAACACATTGAATAACATCAGTTACATAATTTAATGCATAGTTGGAAGGAAGAATCAGATTCATTCTTTTTTCAATGGTATTAGCCCAAAAGTAAACGTGGATCCACTTGGTTTGAGCCTGTGTATAAAGATTCTAAAGTTTAATCTTTTATCCGTTTACACCACAGTAGGCTTCCCCTTAAAATGTTTAAGAACTTAGTTATTTATGCTTCTTTTCTATAAAAGTTTTACAATCTCCATTTGATATTCTTTAAAGGTTTTTTTACTCCTTGTTTTCTATAAGCAGCTGTTCTCTTATTTTGTCCAATTTGTCTTTTGAAAAAGTTAAAAAGAGTAAACAAATGACAAGGATATCTTTGTAAACAGGAAGAAGCCATGTTCTATGTACTCTTGTGTTACTCCCTTTTCCCTCCACTTAGTTTGCTTAAGTCTAACCAGCCAATGAGAAATGTTGTAACAAGCAGAAGTCAAAAGAAAATAAAAGGTGCTTTGTTTTATCATTTGTGTGTTAGTTAAGTCAGCTTGGATTGTTGCTGGTGGTTTGTGCCACTTCCTTCCCTTTGATTTAATTTCTCTTATTGTGTTGTTGCAAATAACCTTAGAAATTGAGCTTTTATGTTTAATGACATTTGTTAAGCCTTTTATTGAATAAAGAGAGGGAGAGAGAAAAAAGAGAGACTCAGTAAAACCTTTTAATCAAACTTTAGTTCTATTAAAAGTGACCTCTCTGTTTTTTGTTTTTTTTACAAAAGTCAACTATTACAACAAATTTTTCCAAGTATTTTTTCCATTCTTATTACAAGTAATACTTCATTTTAAACTTTTAGCAAAATCAATTATCTGCTTGTTTCAATTGTTTTTCTGCATGAAAAATTTGCTTTCAATTATTGAAGAAAGAGCAGATGCTTAGAATGCAATAAACAAAAAATAATTAAATACTAAACAAATTATTATACTAGAAAAGAGTTAAGTATCCAGTTAAAGATAAACTTAAGATAACTCCCCTAAATCTAAGTCTTTTCTATTGCTGTTCGTTCGATAGTAATGACTGGATATCATTAATTTGAAAATACTTTCCATGATCTGATGGCGACTAATAAACCACTTAGTCTTTTAATCTATAACGGTGCCACAGAGAAAGCAAGCAAATGCAGGTCAGAAATGTCAGTCACGTTGACTGCCATTTTGCTCCCTGAGCACAAAGCTAGCCAAGGAATCCTGGATCACGGTACACACTACCCTCCAAACATTAACCCTATATGTAAAAAATAACATTTTTGTAAAAGTCAATTTTGTCATACTATACAGTGCTGTTATTACCATGGCTATATATTCATCCTCAAGTATTATAATGGTAACCTAATTATCAAGAAGTATTACAAATTTTTCTCCTTGATTTATGTGCATTGATCATTGGCACTGCAGCTTATCTCTGAGTAAAGGTTTTAGTTTTCAGTCAGGCAAATTCTGGATAAGAATGAGGGAGAAAGGCAAGGAGATTCTTGTAAAATAATAAAGAATTTGCTAAGTGTTTTTAGTATTCAGTATTGATGTAAGTCACTTAGGGCAGTGGAAAGGCTTTTGGATTTTTGAATTAAAGTACACCAGTTTATTCTCACTGATTTCGTTATGTTCATATACGAGTTAATACACTTGACACTTGGAAAAAGTATGAATCTTCATATTCCTTCCAACTATGGATTAAATAGTACAATCTGAATAATTCAAAAACAATATAATGACAAAAAAGACACTTAATAAAAATTGTTGTTCTTGAGCTAATGCCCTTAATAAAGGTATGAATCTCCATATTTCCTCTAGCTATGGATGCAATAGTGTATCTAGTGATTCTAATAATGCGTTACTGAAAGAAAGACATTTATGTTCACGATCTATCTAATACCTTGGAAAGGTATGAATCCTCATATTCCCTTTATATCTGGATTAAGTAGTGTATTTATAGTGGGGGGCCAGAGAGGTCAGTCAATTCAACTTTTTGTAAAAGTTTGATTTTTGGTACCAGGTTGAAGCTTAGGGTCTAAATAATGGTTTTAGTGCGAGTGGACAACGATCAGATTACGTCTTCATATATTTTATTTTATATATTTTCAGCCATTTTACAAAATGGCTGCCAACCAAATCTGATTAACGTCGATATCTCAGAAACTATTCAACCTAAAAACATTAATTTGGTGTCTATACCTAGGTTTTCATAGTCAAGGAATCCAATAAGACCATTTTTGACTACATTTGAGCATTTATTTGTCTCTAAATGGTAAATTACACGACAAAATTTAGAGTACAATGTAACAGAATTAAGCATGTTAACAATTGAACACATTTGAATATAAATTATTGATTAGGTAAGTGCAAAAAAATCATTACTTATTCGCATAACAATCATGGCCATTTAGTTGTAACATTTACATTTGCATAAACGTGAGCACTTTAAGGCAGCCTTTTTGCATTTGCATGATGAGCAGTGTTTTGTGCATGTGCATTTTACATCTAGATTAAGCACATTCATAGCAAGGGGCAATGTGGTCCATATGGGAACCAATTAGTCCTCTTTTCCCATCCATCCATGATTGTTTGGGCTTGGGACTAGTGTCAGTGGCTTGTGTGCTGTGTAGTCCAAATTATCGCCTAATAGACACTCCTTTTGAGATGTTGTTTCAGTGCATTCTTTCAGTGCAGGAATTCTTTCTACATTCCGAGTCCTTTGACAGAAAACTCTCATTCGAACAAGGTCAACATTTGCGTCATCAGTAATAGGTTCGTCAGTACATTTTGCAAACAAAGTAACTCACAACCTCACTCAACTTAGGCGATATAAGAAATGGAGTGCTAGAAATTGTTGCAAACTCACTCAATAGAGATGGAATCTTGTCTTTCCGCAGTATTGCTTACCTTTGGATTTAAAAGCTGAAGTGCTGTCTGACCCAGTAAAAGTGTGAAAGAGAGCCAAGGCTTTGCATGTTGTCACTCCTAGACTGGAGGCAATGTTGTTGAGGGATATCATGTTGAATGTCTTTCCTATTTTGAAAGAAATCCAGATTTCTGACTCTGGATTTACTGCTTTGATATGGTGAAAGTTACACAGAAGTATTACGACAACATCTGTGTCGCCAGTATAGACCATTCCCAGTGATGAATATTGGAGGGCATGAAGAAAATGTACCAGGACATGAGTATCAGCCTCCTCGTGATTACATCGCCCATGGGTAGTCCATTCCCTGCATTGAGGACTTGATCATCAGAAGTTATATAAACCTGTTTGTCATCTTGGAATAGTGTTTGCACAATGCTTGTTGACAGGAATGAAAAGAGTTCTTTTTTATTTTCGGCATTAGATAAAAAGTTTTGCCAATTTCCAGGCACTTTGGCAGAACTAGATACTCACTGTCGTGTACCTTTTCCTCATTTTACTCTTGTGTTAGCTTTGGTTGACATTGAGCGATACTGATCCCGTACAATATCCACTCTCGCTGCTCTTTTCAACTCATGCTGGATTCTTGGGCAAAATACTCTGGTGAAATATTCATCAAATGTTATTCCTTGGACAGTTGTGCCAGGAATAGAATAGATCAGAGCGCCACCATCAATAACGATAACCCCATAATCATCTGGTGCGACAAGCTCTATATCTGCAGGTAGTCCGTTACATGCACTTGCTTCTATGATGCATGCTAATAAATCTAATTTGTTACAAGTGTTGATAGACCTTTCAGAAGACAGTGCTGGAGGTGATGGGGAGGATTAATGACGGTAAAATTCCTCCAAATTTCCACCCCGGCTATCAACCATAATTAATGCATGTCCGTATAGATCTGCATTTTGTTTCAAGTGCTTCACTTTCTTCTGAACTACTGTCCTTTTTTGAGTTTTCTCCATATGGAACAGCAGAAATTTGATTTTCTTTATTGGAGCTTGCAGCAGTATATTATTTATGTCCAGCACATTCTTTCGAAAGTAGTCATACTGCTTTTTTTAAGACATGGACAGATATGGCGGCAGAATTGTCAACACAAACTTTGTCTAATGTAACTAGATCTGCACTTCTCTCTTCAAATGGATTCCCTCTGCTTTGCAGCCCATCGATGAGATTTGTGACATGATACCTAAATCAGTGCTAGGATGTATTCCCTTCATCATCGTGAGGGAGTTTGTGATCTCCGTTATCATGTACATCAGTGATTTGCTGTAAAACACGGCTAATTTCTGGACCAGTTGCAACCCAGCGTTCAAGCATTTCAGGATTCTCTGTATTCCCTATCACTTGTCCAACTACTTTCACACGTTTGTGGCCTGCTCGTGTGCATGATCAATCGGAATGGAAGAGTAACGATATTTGCTTCAATTATTGTCCAATGACCTGCTTCAAACTCCTCTTGAATGTTGGAAGACTTTCAAAGTCTCTGATGAAAACGGAAAACCACCTTGCATAATTCTGATGATCAAGTGCAAAGAACAAAACCCCAAGTTTTTTTAGCCACCATAAGTTGGAACTTTCACTCTCTGTGAGATCTAATAAACATAAAGATTAATTAAAATTCCTAAATAGATATAAAGATTATGTGTTCGTATTTGTGAATGAGTAACCAGAACTGCACTGTTGGTTTCTCTCTGAAAGCTAAAGAGACCCAGTCGTTGAAGCTCTTTTCATTTCTGCCACCCTCATAGACTCGTTTCAGTAGACTATCAAGCACAACTACAGTAATCTGGTGGGCATACCGTTTTCTCATTGGATCATAAGATGTTGCTGCAGTTACTGTCAAGGCAATGCCAGCTTCTGCTAAGGCTTCAGGCCATCCAGACCCTCAGAGGAAATCTCCCATAGTCACTCACAAAGCCATTTCAATATGAAGTCCTCCCAATATCACCAGAAACCTATCTTTTCCAAAGAGTTCAGGAAAAGTCCATTGCATTTTTTTGGCAATATCGAAGAGTGGCTGGTCAGTGGTCCACTACCATGATCGGGATTTGCTGTGAATTGAGGAACTCGGTTGATTTCTTGATTAGGTACATTCCATGTTTAATCATTTTTGGTGTAGCAGCTTCATCTCAAAATAGTGATAGCATGGCTTCAATACATTTCTCTGTTGATCCCACAGCATTCGATCGAGAAGCATGATATGCTGACTACATAATGGGAGGATCAGTTGCACTTTCATAATCAATTTGCATATTTTCCTGAACCATTTTCATCCAGGCCTTTTCATGTACTTCCTTGTCAAGTGACGACATGGACTGTGGCTACACGTCTTTAACAGAGGGTTGAGTGAAAAGATTCCGGTTCATAGGTGGAACAAATGTGTACAGAGGAGGCAGAATTGCTCCCTTGATTGATGCTGGCCAATTGAAGTTGATTTCCATAGGTTCTTGGTCAAGCCCTGGATTTTCTACTGAGGGAAACTGAAACATTGAGATACCTGTTCCATGGAAAGAGGATGGAGATGTTCTGGATGTTGGATTGTGATCTAGATTTTTAAGTGCCAATTTCAATAGTAAGCACTCTTTTATATGACACACTCAGACAATATATTAAGTATTGTTACGAGTCAGATGATCCAGTTTGAGATGATTTATGACATATCTATGTTCAACAGTCATAGTATATAATTAGCACCCATAACCAGTATACATGAACAACACAAGAATCTGTGTGTGCTATAACACATGTCGTGTAATTTACCTTTTCAAGACAAAAAAACACTCCAGTGTAGTAAAAAATAGTTTTATGTGATTCCTTGACTATGAAAACCTAGGTATAGCCACCAAATTTATGTTTCTAGGTTAAATAGTTTCCTAGATATTGGCGTCATTAGATTCGGTTAGCGGCCATTTGGCGGAAATGTATGAAGACGCAATCTGATCGTTATCCACTTGGACTAAAATTATTACTTAGCCCCTAAGCTTCAACCTGGTACCAAAAATCAAACTTTTACAAAAAGTTCAATTGAAAGTGAAAATTTGCATAGGTTGGGAACTATTCAAATAATGTGTTGACAAAAGAATGTTGATACATCAGAAATCAAATCAATCGCAAAGTTTAAAATCTTAAGTATTATTATATTATTGAGTTGGTTTTAAAAATATTGAGTTGATTTTAAAAATGAAAGTCCACTAGCTCTCTCTGAGGCCTGCCCTCCCTCCCTCCAACAACATCTCCCTCGAGTTAAAAAAGGAGTTTGGCTTATTGCTCAGTGCCTGACCTGTCCTGAAAAAGGAATCCTGAAAGGGAAGACTGGCACATTTTTAAAGCCTGTGGTGGGACAGTCTGTTATCTGAGCCTGTGAAACTAATCTGATACCTAACTTGGTTTTATTCTTGAACTGTAGATGTCTGTTCTGGCTTGACTGTTTCTTCTTGTATAAAGAATGCAAAACTTTAATGAATAGAATAAAGTATTAACTGTTTAATAGTTTTGAAAATCTTCATTTGCTGGAATGACAAAGATTTGAATATACCATTCTTTGGTTTTGAAGTTCAGCGAGTTCTTTCCACAAAAAAGAAACTCGAGATGAATTTACAATTTGTTGTTCTTGTTCTTTAAAAATTACATTCTTACTTAATGAGTTAGTGGTCTCTTGGAACCTTAGATGAGCCTTGATAATTTGTACATCTATTTTCTAACTGTTATTCTCTTCCTTATCATTGATACTTTCATGATCCTTGAGATGAGGCTTGATAATTTGTAGATCTATTTTTGACTGTTGCCCTAATCTTTAAGATTGCTACCTTCACAATGTTTCGGGGGATAAACTTTTTTTTTTTTAATTGAAATTCTTTACAGAATTTCAAACTTACAATCCATGGGGGTACACTGCTCTCATTCTGTTAACCATGATTAAGTATTGGAAATGTGATATGTACTCAGTCAAGTACCAAACCACGTTAGGCACAGGCCAGTCTTATGTGCTCATCATATTCCTGGGCTTTTTGTAATCAGTGTTGCCCTGGAAATGTATTTTTAGTAATTACTGTATTTGAGTAGGATTGAAACTCTCCCTTTCAGTTAATGATCATTTATAACTGTAGAAACTCAATGCCTTTAATCATTGTGACACAGTTATGGAGGGGAAATGTAAAGATTACTATAATAAAGATGAGGACAGCAGTCCCCAAAATATATATTCAAATAATTAATTTCTGTTTAAAATTTCAAACTGTTCTCATCTTCTATATCTTCAGAGTATTTTGCCTTTTTCAGGTGATTGTAATCAAATTCTGGAATGCTATGATCAGCATGATTCATGGAACTTTGAGCTTGCCTCAATATTCAACCCACATAGATAAACTGCTACATGAGCCAAACATTGTGAACATATCAATGAAGATGAGGACAAGTGTCCAAAATCTTTATCTCTATTGAATTCTCAAACTTCATGTCAAGAATTAAAAATAAACAATGTCAAGAATTAAAAATAAACAATTTTTAATCAACTTTTGTTAAAAAGATCTAAAACAGGAAAACTTATTTCTAAGTCTCTTTACTATTATTGCAGAACATCCGCCTTCCTTCTTATGTGTAAAAAAATCAGTTTTATTAATTTTATATCAGGTTGTTCTCGTGTTATTTGATTATGATCAAATAATTAGACAAACAAAAAATATAAAAAAACTTTGAAAACGCACTATTGTTTCCAATTGGATTATTACTGGTAAAACTGTTTTTATAACAAGTATTAGAGAAAGAATTGTATCCACTTGTGTTTGTTCTATTCTCTCAGAAGAAACCGTGAGAAACTTGTCTGGTGATAAGCATTATGTGATAAAAAAAGAAAAGAATTCTCATTTTTTTTTTCCATCATAATGTAATGAATCCTGCTTTTAGGATACACAGAAATGAGTTTCATGCTTCTATGAAGCTTTCCTGCTATGCTTTTTTTAATTCATAGTTTATTCAATTCATATACTTTTTTTTTTCAATCGTTGAAAACTTAGACTGGGTTTTCGCCATCTCTTGTATTGATGGATGTCAACCATTTTTTACCTGTGGACCCCTTTTCCCCTTTTTTTCTTTGTTGACTCCCTTCAAAATAATTTTTTCTTGGTTGACTCCCTTCAAAATAATTTTCTATTTTTCACTAATTCAAATTTAAATTTTACAGTTTTAATTATCAAAACAACAAAAAACACAGATCAAAATAAGCAAATATATTATATATGAGCAAACTTCTGGTGCCTGAGCAAGCCCGGACAATACTTATAGTCTTTATCTATACATCTATAAAAGTGAAAAATGCATGTGTGAGGGGGTTTTTTTCTCCCCCTACCAAACTCCTCTTTCAATTCTTGGTCTACAGTCTTGGAATTTGACATCAAGAATATTCAAACCTGGGGCAAATTGGTTTTTAGTTGGAAAAATATCGATTTAGATTTTTTTTTCAATTTTAATAATTGAGCTTGTTGTGGTTGTCAACAGATGCTGATGAGTATTTCATAGAAGTCTTTAACCAAATATTCAAATAAAAAATTGGCACTTTGAACCCAAATTGTTCTAAAATTAAAAATATTTCTACAATTTTTTAAAGATATTATATTATATTAGTTTTTTTTACAAATAGTTTTATTAAAACTAATGGTGGTGAAATAATTTATTTCAAGTTTTTTTGTTTTTTTAATAGTAAAATATATATAGAGTAAGCATTTTTGTTTATATTTGAAAATACGGAACTCCAAACAAAGTCAGCAATATTATGTTGCAATGAAAATTATGAATAGTTTTTTAATTTAATTATTTAATTGATAAACATTTTACAAAGCCAAGCAATCTAGTATCCCTATAAAAGTGACATTGTCTTTCTGTCTAAGGAATGGTCTCTACTTTACCAATTTTTAGTCTATACACGTGAAATTTGATAAATGGGGCATTCTGATTTGAGGAACAAATTTGATTTGATTTTGAAAAATAGCCACTAAGGGGTCAAACCTTAAAAATTAGATCATTACAGGTCTATAGCATCCACTGTGTGGTGGCTACGTTGGTCATTGTCAATATGACAGCAGTTTGCTAAAATTTTTGTTTTTCCAAAAATTATGGCAGTTTTCTTAGGGAAAAAATCTTGGAATTACAAAAACACTGATAAAAATGAGCACAAAAGGAGCATCAAAGCACCCACCCGAGCAAGGCTGTGCAATACTTCAAGTTAGTAAAGCTCCTTTTTAAGTAAATAAAAGTATTAACCATAATCATAGTGATACAAATTACAATAACACAATGTTTCTTCCATGACTACGCTTTTTTATTTCTTGGTTAATTTTTCAGTTTTCCCGAAAGAAAAAAAGTCTCTTCAATTTTCTGATAGAGTAACGCTATTTTCAAATTTAAGAAAATCTGCTTCTCCAAGACATACCCTACTTCTCAATAATTCTGATCATAAATGTTTGCATGATGTAGACCTAAAAATTTACTAAACAATTTTTAGAATGAGGCAGTCACAGCATCGTTAACGGTCAACTGGTCAGTCTATCAGTTAAAAAGCAATTGGTTAAGCACTGTCTAGGTACTTGACATTTGTTCAGTGTCCTTTTCTTTCATTTTATTTTTTTTTTCATCTCTCCTCATTAAACTGACTGAAGGAAGGGCTGTTTACTAGAGCACTGGACAGAATTAGGCCAATCAGTCGACAAAACAACCCAGAAAATCTCTCCCCCATCCCTCAGAAGAAACTGGACAGGAAAAAACACTGGACATATTTTTAAAAAATGTGCATTTAAAGATAACTCTGCAATCGAAATAGATGGCGGTGGTAGATTATAAAATCCTTTCTTTATATACAGTACATATGTCAAAGTCAAGGCCCGCGGGCCACATCAGGCCTGCAAGAGGGTTTTATCTGGCCCCCATATTGATATTAATTCATTATCATATCGGATCCGCAGGCCTCTGCAAGCCAGCAGCCCGCAGATATAATGTACACACCAGTACTATATTTCCCACAATGCAACAGTAGTAGAATCCAAAAATGTAACCCCTCATAACTTCAAACGACTGATAAAATGTATAAAACTAATAATTTTCAATTT
>JAYKTE010175225.1:0-12722 GCA_036873565.1 Xipholeptos notoides | reverse complement strand
CGACTTCCCCTACTATTCCAAAGTCTGACTGCCTATCCACTGGGCCAAATCGACTTCCCTACGGTTCCAAAGTCTGACTGCCTATCCACTGGGCCAAGTCGACTTCCCCTGAAAGTATTTGGTCCACAGTACAGTTTGGGTCTTGTAAACTTACAATGGTTGTATTGTACATATCTTGTTATTTTTAGATCTGTCTATAATAGCTAAATTGTGCTCTTATGAATGAATGTTTCTGAAGCGAAGAGATATTTTTATAAAGATTCTGTTTTCTCTTCACAAAGTGAAACTTGTTACACAAGTTTGTATTTTTTTCTAACATACATACGGTCAAGTCGCGTTGGAGACACTGGTTCCTATAAGATCACCAAAGTTAAGCAATGTAGAGTCTGGTCAGCTTAGATGGGTGACTATTTATGAATACCAGGTCCCATATATTGCACCGGAATGTGGAAATTCCCAGGCTAGTGTCTGGTGGCGTGGTTAAACCACTGGGAAGATGCATCCTTAGTCTTTGGTAAGATAGGTACATAGGAGAAGGAAACTCTGAAGTAAAACCTGAGGTCTGTTGTTCATGTAGTCCGCAGCAATTACTTGAACCGACTGGGTGTTATCGGCAGTTCCAAGAAGTGTGGATGGTGCTACACAAGCCTTCACCACTATAAACAAATTTCTGTGTGGTCATCTGACAACCATACATAGTTTGATAACACTAAATCGTCTCTCGAGACAGACGGACACCATCACCATCACCATCACCATCATATCTGTGAATCAATATTTTCAGTACTATTTAATTTTCTATTCTCTTAAACTTTTATGGTTTAAATAATTTGACTTTGCTCAGTTAAGTTAAAAAAGAAACATAAGTTAAAAAAAACATTTTTTCACTCAGTATTTGAAAGATTGTCAGTGAAAAGAAACAGTCGCCAAAAGATAAATGTTTTGTTATTTTTAGTCGCCACTTGGAAATATCACTCGCAATGTAGAGCCCCGGTGCCACCGTACTAATGGTTGCAATATTTTTGGTCCAATCACTTTTTTCCTCTTGATTCCTTAAGGAACATAGGGCCACAACGACACTCCTCCAACGGACTCAGTTCTGGCTGGTCCTCTTTAGCTCAGCCCATGTCATTCCGACAGCCCAAGTCTCAGCCTCAGTGCTTCTTTTCCAAGACTGCCTCAGGCGATCAACTTTACATAGGGCCGTAACGATGCTCCTCCAAACGGACTCGGTTCTGGCTGGTCCTCTTTAGCTCAGCCCAATCACTAATGGGGTATAAACCACAAAGATTGGAGTGATTCATTATATACTGAGGGAGCTCTCTCTCTCTCTCTCAGTTGTCCATCGTCAATCAATGATGACCATCTTCCTCCTGTGAGTTCGTTGGTGCCTGAACAGTCCGATCCTTGACCCACAGGCACGGCCACAGTCAGGGTACATGAAGGAGGGCCCAAGGAAGCAGGGTACAACATGAGCCAACCACAGGACAGGAAGGATGAAAATCACTTGATTTAATTCAACTAATTCACAAATTCTTACTTGCTACCAGACATCCATACTGGAAAGACATAACTCTATTTTGCTACAATTGGACTATTATTATTATTATTGGTATTATTATTATTATTATTATTTATTGGTATTATTATCATTAGTACCACTGATGCTGCTGCTAAAAATATTCAATTTAAATTTTTCTTTTTTGTATTGTAAATGGAAATTTTAACTTTTATAATATCTTAGAATAAAGACCAATTTTATCTTAAATAAAATGGCTGCCCTTCAAACAATAACATTTGTTTAGAATCTATTCAGATAATAGAAATACAAAATTAGATTCTTTAAACTCTTGTTTATTTTAAAGCCTCAAATGTGCCTAAAATAATCTGAGGTTGATATGCCATGGAACCAAACAAGCACAAAGAATAGTTAAATAGAAATGTTTTTGTTTTCGTGATGATACAAATATGTAAGCCATATCAGATATCTCTGTGGGTCGTATATCAGTTATATCAACTATACCAGGCCAAGATCAATGGTTGCTAACGTAAGTATTTGACTCAGAAGTAATTTGATCAACATTTTGGTAATAAATAGAAACAGAAAATTTCAAATTTACAATCATTGATTAAAGTTCAATAATAAAATCCACCACCCAAGAATAATTATTTAAAAAAAAAAAAAAAAAATTCAAACTCCAAAATACAATTCTTTACTCATTCATACCAAAACAACTTTAACCTATTAAAAAAAATCAAAGTTTTTTGTAGTTATTGGTATTTACTTGGTCGAGCACCAACCCAAGTTTGGCACAAGGCCATTTTCTGGGCTTTTGTAATCAGTGTTACTCTTCACCTAGATGAATTACTCTCCCGAGTTAACGAGCCTCATCTGCCGAGACAGCTGAAAGTGAATGCAACGGTTTTCACTGGTATTTGAACTTGTGTACTACGTATCCAAAGACCAAGCTTTTCTCAAGTGTATAAGTCCAAATTTGAACGCAAATGGAACGACTGAGATTCAAACTCGCGTATAACGATTCTGAAGTAATCTTCGTCATAGCATCAGTTTATTTTGCTGTATCCATAAGATCTTTCTATTTTATTTTATATCTATGTTTTGTGTTTTTTTTTAAATTCTATCATACATTGTTGGAATTTATTTCCATATCTTCTAATATATATATCCACTCCCCTAAGAAAAAAGCAATCTGAAAATTGCACTACAGCATAAATAACTAAAAATGATCATCTCGTAACTGAAAACAATTATTCTGCTTAAAAAGGATTTCTGCCAATAATCATTTTTCACTAACCCATAACAATTCTTCCCAATTCCATAAAAAAAAATTTTTCTGATTTTTGCTACTAAATCAGGTCTCTACATTGTGAGAGATATTTCAAAGTGGTGACTAAAAATAATAAAACACTTATCTTTTGGCGACTCTCAATCTTTCGAATACTCCGTGAAAAAATATCGTTTCAACTTTTATTTCTTTTTTTAACTAAATGAGCAAAGTCAAATTATTTAAACCATAAAGAGTTTAAAAGAATTCAAAATAGAAATCAAACAATAATTTCCTTTATTCTTTTAAACTAGGCTGTTTAAAGCAAGTTTAAAGAAATTCAACAAATTCTTATGCAGAAGAAAAAGGACTTCAAAATGAAATGGGTTATACTTATAAGTATCTAATTTTAAATTATTGGTTTATTCATAAGATTAGAATGAAATAGCATTTCAATGGTTTGGCTACTAACAAAATACATTTAGTTGTCAAAGGTCAACTAAAGGTAAATTTGTCTGCAGAGCCTTGTAAATCATCAAGTTCCCTGATTTTCCAGTCAGAGAATTTTTTTTAAAATATTCTCTGACCTCCTTGACCCCAAATGAACGCTGATTAGATGTACAAGTGTACGCATGCTGTAAATAATAACAGCAATGTTACTTACTGCTATTAATAACATTTTTCTTTTCTACATACAGTGTGCAATTGCACATGCTTTACCCTGTCCTCATCAGCTGCCAACTAAGAGTGTTAACAGTTTCGCCACCGGACAGGGTAATGGAAAAAAAAATTTACAGTCCCAATCGGTAGTAGATATTAGAAGAATCAGTTCAAAGATGTTATTGCAGAGAATTGAATAGGTTTAAGAATATAGACAATTTTTCCTTGGTTGTTAATGATTTAAAATTTTGGGAAAATCAAAGTCTATAAAAAGCATGTTTGCATTTATTCACCTAATATAATTTATTAAGAACTGTAGAGTTTAAGTTTGTTTTGTTTGTGTTTTATAGCATATCAACCTTTTTTAGGTCATTTAACGCCGAAAACAATCATTTTTGGTAAACATTAGTTTTTGTCCACATTTAGTTTTTTGAACAACACAATAATTGCTATTTAACCCATAGCTGGAGGGAATGTTGGGATTCATACCTTTCTCAAGGGTATTTTTCTGTAGAGAATAAGAGAGTATGAATTAATCCAAAGCTTTTTGCTATGAGAATAATCTAATATTCAACAAACAAAATAAACATTAACTTAATTCTATTTCATATAAACAAAATGGAATAATTCAGCAACAAATTATTGATGGTAAAAAATGGAAAAAAAGGTCACTTTGAACTTACTTTGGGGAAGGCATTGCAGAATGTGTAGGGCTAAATTCTTGCGATCGGCTGACAGCAGTTTCTTTAAAAGATGCAGCATCACTTCCAGTGATATAAGTAACACTATGAAAATACAACAAAGAAATACATTAAACATTATGCCACAGTTCATTTTAATCATAATTAGTGGTTTCTTTTTTTCATTTTATAGAAATTCTGTTTAAAAAATAATTTTATTGATTTAAATTTAAATATTTAGAAAAAGACAAAGTTCTTTATATTTTCTTGTTTAATTCTATTGGAAAAAAATATTCCGCTTATGCTTATTTTTGTTTTTGTTTCTATTGTTCCTATAGTAACGTAAAAACGGTGACTACTGAAAAATTTCCGTTTATGTGAAAAAGGAGTCGAGAGTATTTATTCCGTGAAACTGCACTCTTGCCGAAGATGAGGCCCGAAAATTTCCTGTAACATGGTTTTTCGGCACTGAAGACGTGCCTGGAGGTTGGCACCATTAGGTGTAAAGAAAATCTATCACTCATACAATTTTTTCTCTATCTTCTGAACATAAACAAAGAAATACTGATTTATTTAATTTTGAACTGTTTTATTTCTTAAACTAAAAACCTTTGACTTACTTGATATCAATTCCAAGTAATGATGCTCGTCTTAGTATTGCTCGTGACTGAGCATTTGTAATTCTCCTCATGCTTTCATTGTTAATTGATACGATATAATCTCCAACCATAATGTGACCATCTCTCCCAATAGCACCAGTTGGTGATATAGATTTAACAACACAGCCGTTTACACCCTTGTCAACAGCATCTACAGTGATTCCTGAAATTAAAAAAAGAGGGATACAAAAAAAAACATTTTTGCAGAAAGACAAGTGTTAAAAATCAGAATTTTCTCAGAAGAAAATGTTGTTGCAGTGGGCAATTTCCATTCCTTTTTTTTTTTCTTGACACAGACATTCCAGACACCAAGCATTTACCACTGCTCCAACCTCGCTGCCCTGTCAGACTTTAATGAAATTCATAAATGTTGAAAATTGCTGTAAATGAAACAAACCTAGCTGTTCTTGTCCTTTTCGGATTTTAATGGTTTTTTCAAGAGTTGCAGGTAATGATTCAACTGATCCACCAACTGAATGAATTGGACTGGGAGAAAGAAGTGGTGACATCCTTGGCGACATTGTGCGTGGAGTTGATGAGGGAGATGAAAAAGCTTTAAGGTCACTTGGGGTAAAATGCTCAGATGAAGATGAGCTTTCCACACTTTCTGTTTTCTTACAACTTAACTTGGCTTTCAAATTCACCTGAAAAGAAAAATATATATATATATATTTATATTAATACCATATGTAATTTTTGGACTTTTGTGCTTATTTTGATTGCTATTAAGTTTGTTTGTTTGTGTTTTATGGCATATCAACCTTCTTCAGGTCATTTTAATGCCTATAAGAATCATTTTTGTTAAAAATTAGTTTTTGTCCACACTTAGTTTTTTGAATGACACAATATGCACTATTTGACCCATAGCTGGAGGCAATGTGGGGATTCATAGCTTTCCTTAGGGTATTAGTTCAATATGAATGCAAACAGAAAAACTAGGATTTGAACTCGTGTACTACGATTACGAAAACCGACTGCCTATCCACTGGGCTAATTCAACTTTCCCGATTACTATTATAATCTGAAACTCAAAAAGTGTAAACTACCAAGGGTCATCTTGGAAACACAAGTTGTGTCAGAAAAGTTCTCGGACTGATGTCACAAACAATTTATTTCGAATGATCAGCTAGGGTTATTTACCAAGGGACATGCAGCATTTCCTTTGTTAAGTGCACAAGAAGAAGGAAAAGTTGTGGCAGGACAATCTATGTCCGAAAAGTACCAGGACTGATGACAATGTTTCTGCTCACAATACACAGAGAATCAGTTTATACTCATTACTAAAGTATATTATTTCAAAATCTCAACAAAATTTGTTAGATAGCCAGTTGACTCCTTCTCTATTTCATTTCCATGAGGCCAACATGTTCTTCTTTGTTAACTATGACATTGTCTAGAACAGGAGTGGGCCAAATCCGGCCTGTGAGTGAATTTCATCCAGTCTGCCAATGTATCCAGGTCATGATTCTAAAATTCCAAATAGAGTACCAACAAAACCAAAGTGGCGATTGGGAGCCACAATCCCATCAATATTCAATTTGTGTGAAAGAAAATATGAAAATTATAAAAGATTTTTTAAAAGTTTAATGTTTTACCTTCATGTCCTCTGCAGAAATTCCACTTTCACTACTTTGATGGATGTCCAATGGAGATAGAGGTGGAGATGTGGTTGGTGGGAGTGGAGGTGGTGGGGTTGATGGTAGAGCTGGAGAAATTTGACTCTAAAATAAATGAAAAGATGTATTTATTTATATTCATAGCCAGGTTATATGCAATAATAAATGCAGTTATGTTGAAATATAATATAAGTAGTCAAAAATAACATGTAATTTTGTATTCACATTATTATTTTTCTTTTAAGAAAAACCAATAGTAGGGTTGAATATCACTATATTTTCTTTTTTTTTGGGGGGGGGTCTCACCAATTATTTTTCAAAAAGATATGAAAATATTTTTTTATTTCAAAAGGTAATAATTTTTTTAATTAAAGATTTTAAAGTAATATGAAAATACTTTTTTATTGTCACTGCATTATTACAGTGGTTCTTATTTCAAGAATCAATTGAAAAAGAGGGAAAACAAAATTTTTAAATTTATTTTATAATTTTATTATTACAAAACCATGATAAATACTCTTGAGACAATAAATGTTTGAAAGAATTATTCTAAATAGCTTAAATATTTTTAATATGATGAAATTTTTATACGCATACTTTAGAATATTTTTCATAATTAATTTTTTGTCTATTTTATTGTTTTCATAACATTTTCAACCAAAAGGAACATGCATTCATGTGAATTTGGGGAACAATAGCTCTGGGTTAATCATAGTTCCTTAGTGAAATTCAACTAGAAACACACAACATTAAACACTGAAATTTGCTGGATTTAATTTCTTCACTTATCTTAAAATATTTCCCGTTTTATCATAAAGTTTTCAAAGGAAAATATTCAAATAGGAATCAGGGTTTGCTTTTTACTTCTTATTCGATTTAAATAAAACCATAAGACCAATTCATTTTGAATATATATGTTGCCATGATTACCTTGTGTAACTTATCATTTACAAAAAATATTTACGATGAAAATAACAGCAAAATATTATAAATTGACAATAGATTATAAACTTATGTGAAATATAGACAAAAATATTTTATAAATAGTATAAACTTTGATTATCAATTTTAAAAAAGTTGTTAAGAAATAATGGATTATAATAGTTTTTATGTAGTTAAAAAAAGACAACAATTCACTTGAATGGCAGACGCTATAATTTTTCTAAATTAAAATATTTGTAGGGAAAAAGTGATGTGTCACTGTAGTTCTATTTCTTGTCATAATATCTACAGCAGCTCAGTTCAAGTTATTTGGGTTTTCTAAATTCAAAGTGTGATCTGAAATATATTCAACTGATTTTTCTATTGAAGGACAACCTTAATTGCTTGCTTATTATATTTTTATCTTATTTTAGATAAGAATGTTCTTTTAATCAAAACTCTAAAGAAAAATTCTAAGCAATTAATTTGCAGTTTTGAACTATTTCTCCGGATTTATTTAGATTTGTTTAAATTTGTTTAAATTTAAGAATGTTAAATTTACTTTCTGATATTTCAACTACTGTGGAATTTTGAACTTTTTTCAGGATTTGTTTAAATCTAAGAATGTTAAATTTACTTTCTGATATTTCAATTACTATGGAATTTCCACAGGTTCTGGTAGTATTTTATTTATGAATACAATTTGAGTAAGTTTCCTGTACGTCACAGATGCTTCATTTATGAATGTGGTTTGAAATAAGACTTGGTAAAATAAAAGCCTTTTTTAAGCTTAAAAAACAAACCCATGATATTTGTTAATGATAAAAAAAAACACTAAACGGATTTAATCTTAACAATAAGCATGTACAATTTAATGATTTGCATCATCAATGTAGATGACTACAGGTTGTCAGTATCAACAGCTGACTTTGGATGTTCTTGCTATTCAATGGGCTTAAAGAACAAATCTGAATTCTAAACAATTGTGAGAATTACAAGTCAGAACAATGCCAACCGATAGGCATTAAAAGTATAGTGTAATAATGGATTTCAAAAGACTAATGAATAAGATAAGATTTTAATAAAATGTAGTTCTTTTGAAGCATCATTTATTTGTATAAGAAAAAATGAGGAAAATTAAAAGGTTGTATGATGCAGTTTTTTTGTTTCGTTTTTTTCTTAATTTTAGCTAGTTATTATTCAGGGAAAGATCTCATATTCAGACTGCATTTTTGGCATGAACTCTCAGTTTACTGTCCTTTTTTATCTATTCCCTTACCGCCCCCCCCCACCTCTCTTTTTGCCCAGTGAGTGTTATCTATTTTTTGCTTTAGTTGTATGATAATAAAATCAACTCCTAATTCAAACCTGTTATTAATATTATACATACTTATTGTCATTAAGAATGTATAGCAGTGTTGTGGCTCAGTCATTTGAAGCTCCACTTTACATACTATTGGTCACTAGTTTGTTTTAGTTTTATTTAATTAAGCTACTCCAAATAATATAAAGGTTATTATTAACAAAGATTTTCATGACTTTAATATATAGAATATAATTTGTATGTATGAGCAATAAATTCATTTTTATCAAAAAAAAAAAATTAATAACAAGACTTAAAAATGGAAGCACATAGTTCACTTATTATTCATCATTTCTAGGTTAATTTATCAAACCTGGGGCATTTAGGATCTATCTATCTTAATTCATATTTAACCAGGAAAATTTTACCTTTAACCCTGATTAACCAAATGACAATAAGATATCTCCAAAGTCATTTACAAGTAATTAAGTGAAATTAACATATATTCATTAATGTTATCTACCTTTTAGGATTTTATGAGGTCGATAATTTACAACCAAATATCAAAGAACAACAATGATATCCAATAAATATCATTACCAATTCAAAGTTTAACTCAGGATAAAACACTGAGCATTTTTCAAGGATGATAAGTTTAAATATTTTAAAATAATTTTTTTTAGAAGTATCAATAAAAATTAGGATAATATTTTATTTTATGTAAATTCAATAAATACATACATTTTTGGTTCAACAACTGTTCAGTTATGGGAGTTAACCTATAAATGCTATAACCACAATTTTTTTTTTCATATCAATTCAACTTGTGCTCTCTATATCTTTGGAGTTTGATTTTGCAACAGGAATAAATAAAAAAATTGAAAGTAAAAGTTTGGTTAACACAGAAAAATTTGCCAAGAGAAAATTCTTAACTACTCTTATTTCGACATTTATTCAGGGTTTCTATTGTGAAAAGTTTAAGTAAAAAAAATTATATTTAGAATAGATTTATACACCATTAAAATAGAAAGCATTACTTTGAACATTATGAGATTAATGCTACATTTTCTTCACTCATTCACTCAGGCATAGATATTTGTTGAAAAAAAAAAAGAAACTCTTTAATTGCTTTTTACTAACATTTTATGTCCTTACAAAATTGTGAATAAAAAAGGAAATTATCAAAAATATGAAAATGTAAAAACTGTCAAAATGTATTTAGAAGCAATTAAAGAATTCCCAAATCTTGTTCAACAGAATTAGTCTATATAAAGGATTATTTATAAATTTAGCAGTGCAGAGATTTTTAGAGCAATAAAATTAAAGAGGAATTTTTGTATTTTATACTCTCACCTCTATATTGTCCAGTGACTGAGAACTTTTTAATTCTAAAGGTGCAATAGGCAAACTGGGCTTCACAACCGTGACAGTGAGCCTCTCCTCCTCCTCATCATCATCATAGAAGCTATCTTTTCTTGTCAAACTAAGAAGACTACTCGATTTTGATGATGGATTAATATCTTCGGTTTTGATTTGATAAAATGGCTGGGAAGCAGTAGATGGAGTGGTGAGTGGAGAGTCCGATTCCAATCCAACTGCAGAAGGAGTAGGAAATGAAAGAAATGGTGCTGGGTCAGGAGGAGGGAATGCAAGCCGATGCTTTAGGAACTCTTCAGAGTCTGATTCTGTTGATTCTGCTAAAGATGGTGTCACGACACTCGATGATGGTCTGATTTCCAATGTCTCAGATGCATGATAGCTCTGTTCTGAGGGGCCATGAGCAAACTGGAGCGGGGGTAAAGGAGATAGAATAGGTGTGGTCTGTTTCCCAATACTATCATTAATAGCGGTTGTATCAATAATTGCTGCAATAGTTGATGATGGTTGTGGTTGTGGTTGTGGTGCTGAAGAGGCAGGTATAGATGATAGTGATGGTAGTGATGTTGATAAAGGTGAAGAAGATGAGGGGACCATAGAACTGCAAGTAGCATGTGTGGGACTCAATGGAGCGTTTGGTGCACATAAAGACAGGATCTGCAGGCAAGAAAAGGACAACATCGAGAAAAAAATATCAACATGCACACACGCACTCAAAAATTTTAAATAAACCCCCACAAATCAAAATAATGCATGCAAGCAGAAAAAAATCTTATTTTCCAATAATCAAAAGAAATTTAAAAAAAAAAATAGCTGCAATAATTTAACATTTCAGAGAATATTCATATAAATTTAGGAAAAAACTAAAAAATAAAAAAAATTTGAATCTGGTTTATCAAATGAATAGGAGTGAATAAACCAGTGAGGAATCCAAATATCCCTTAAAATTTATTTTTGAATTGCAGAAAATTAAAAAGTTATAATTCACACAAAGAAACACATATTTTTAGCAATTTTAACGAGGTATTTTTTTTTTCAAGAAAACCAAATTAAAAATAATGACACAATTTATTTTTTAAAAAAACCAATATTTCACAACAAAAAAAGTTTTTAGATATATGATCAATAAATAATTCATTTGTATTAAATAATCAAGTTTCCATAAAATTTAGTTTCTTCTTTGTAATAAAAATTTGAAAGCAATGAGTCTCTGATCAAAGATTTTTACAATTCTGCAATAAATGGTTCTAAATTCCTTCAAGTGTTTATTTTCATCAATTTAACACAAAATTCAATCCAAAAACATTTAAATCAAGAGATGAAATAGTTTTAGACCCCAGTAAAATTAAAACAAAACAATGAAAATCATTTTTTATCAATAAATCTTTTTTTCGAGAATATTAAATGAAATGTTCCTTCATCCCAAACAATGTCAATGCTTATACCAGCTTTAATGAAATCAGAAACACAAAAGCATTGAAAGCAGAAACATAAGCAATGAACTGACACAATTACCATACAAACAGCTGTTATGGGCTTAGAGAATAAAAGAAAATTATTTGATAAAATTGCCAATCACCAAACAGAAGCATAAATAAAATTAAAATGGCAGTTAAATATAAAAAGCAAATACAATGTAATGATTTACCCAATTGTGAAGCAACAACCGTTTACCATGTTTATATGAAGCAGAAGGTGGAAAGTAGGAGTATTGTTTGTTTGAGCTTAACAGCCTATCAACTTCTAAAGGTTATTTAAACCCCATTTGATCTGTGAAAACCAGTTTATAGGGAATATCAAAATTGTTTTCCTTCATACTTCTAGTTGCTTTCAAAAACTTTTAGTTGTTTACAAGATAGCATTCTTCAAATTTTTAATTGCTTTTAAAATTGTTTGCCTTCAATCTTCTAATTACTTTCAAAGTCGTATGTTTTAAAACTTTATTGGAAAGTAAGAGTAAAAAAATTATTCGGAAAATTAATTCTGAAATTCTGAATATTAAATTTTTCCAAATTTTTGTTTAAAATAATTATTTTTCTAGAAAGAACATATTCTCGCATTCTCTTAATTCAAAAGATTAGTATTTAGACAGCAGTAACATTTTTGAAAAAATGATTATTCATATCTGTACAAAATACATCTCCCAAATGTTTTGAAGCACATTAGCAATAATATCTATAAGTCATTGATTGTTTTTGATTTTCTAAGATCACATTTCTTCTCAATACTCTTTTGATCATGATTAGAGGATTAAATAAAACATAAATCTTTGGTGATAGAGCGTGAACTTTATAATAAAAGTTCCATCTAGCATTACAACCAATTTTAGTCATTGTGTCATAAAATAAGATTAATTAGATTTGGAGATCTCTTTGACCAACACAAAATATTTCTCTACACCAGCAGGCCTAACTCTCTAATAAACCGATTAGGAAAATATAATAAAATAAACAAAAATATAGTTTGAAATGTATACTAATTAACCGTAAATTGACTAATTTATATATATGTTTGTTTGTGTTTTATGGCATCTTAACCTTTTTTTATTTAATGCCGAGAACAATCATTTTTGGTAAATATTAGTTTTTGTCCACACTTAGTTCTTTGAATAACACACTACGCACTATTTAACCCATAACAGAAGGTAATGTGTGGATTCATACTTTTCCCAAGAGTATTATTCGAAATTTAAATGCAAACGGAACGACTTGGATTTAAAC
>JAYKTE010175114.1:0-12723 GCA_036873565.1 Xipholeptos notoides | reverse complement strand
GTGTGTGTGTGTGTGTGTGTGTGTGTGTGTGTGTGTGTGTGTGTGTGTACACACAGACAAATGGAGTATAGCTATACAAATAGGTCAAATATAAAATGAAAATTATTTGCTAGTAAATCTCATAGTGAAAATATCTTGCTTCAGTTTGGAGTAATATCACACAGTTTAAAATAATACTAATTTTCAGTTTATAATAATATTATTATTATAATCATATTGATAGATAGAATAAAAAGCCAATTTTTATAAATTATAAGAAACCAATAAAATAGAAGGTCAGTAAGAGGAAACATTAACTATTTACATGATAAATGTATGAATGGATTATTTTCTGATTGTCTATGTAGGCATCCATTGCATTGATAATGTAGAAAGTTTGAGCTTGTATCAAGTAGGTTATTCTCAGTAGCAAACATCTGTAAAATACTTTACAATAGACAGAGATGAACAGAAAAATAGCAGGCTTCCTTTCAGCTAAACACACTAGGGACAAAAAATACTAACCAGGAAAGATTTCTATAAATTCTAATGCTAGTACTAAATGTATGAACTGCATGAAATAAATAAAAAAATGTCCATTGAGCAGAATACAAACAAATAAATTAGAATATAATCTTTAATTTTATTTTGTACCTGGAAGAAACAAAAGTATAGTAATTTGTATGAAAGAGGTTAAAATCTGTTTGTGACCAAGGTATCAAAATTATCAAAAAGTAATTTTAAGTAAATGGGGAAGCAATAAGCTTAAGTTGTGAGCCTGTAATTTTGGTAATTCATTTTTTATCATTATAGTATTACTCAGATTATATCTTTTACCGTTTAAAATGATCCTATTACTAAAATGCATTATTTGGTATGAAATAAGAATTGTTCAGATTAGTGAAGCTCTAATTTGATAAATTATTTTCATGGTTCAGTTAGAATAACAATAATCTCAGGAAGTAGCTGCATATCATATAATAAATTGAGCATGCTCTACTATTAATAGATATTATCAACTTCACTTTTATTCCAATCATTTTCTTTCATTCAATAAATGGATGCTTAATTTCTCACTATGAATTTAATTTTATAGAAATATTAACTGCCATAAAAACTTTATTTAATTTTTTACAAGAAAAAAAAAAGTTGATGGGGAATTATTAATTGATGTTAGATTAATTTGCTATAAAATTCAATACAACTTTTTAAAAATTGATTTAAAAAAATGAAACTTTAACTCAAAAACCTAGTATTCATAGTTTTTAAAACAAAATGTCAACCTAGATTCATTATTTCCGTCATAACAGAAAAATGTTCAATCTCTTATTTAATAAAAAAAAAAAGGCAATGTAGAAGAAAAAGTGATTAAAGAATCATTGTTATATCATATGGCAAATAACAAACAGGCCTTGCATTCCATACAAGATACTGATTACATAAGACATAAAGCAAGTATTGGTTTCAGAATATTTGAGATTGATGCTAAATTTACAAATCAATATTGTTTATTTGTTTTTCTAAGTCTGATATTTTTTCTTTTAGTTTCCTTTGCTCCTCCTTTTCTATTGTTCTCTCTCTCTCCCCTGAGCACACAAACACAAATGATTTATAATTGCAAAAAGTTATTGTTAGTATTCTTTTTACCAATGAAGAAGAATACATTGGCTGCAGGAAGGAATGTCAGTTGGGAATAGTTCCAAGCAAAGAAGATAGAGAGTAAGCAAGAGAGAGGGAGAGACATAAGAGGATTGAGAGTTATGGGTTAGAAAGAAATGGGGAGAGAAATAGAGAGAGAAGGAGGTCATAAAAAAGCCTGAAGGAATGAATGAAAAAAAGAGTATAGATCAACAAGAGAAGAAACAAATTTGTCACTGGGTCCAATCTGACACTGAGTATTGATAGTCAATTTCTCATAGTTGGCAGTATAGGGGGACCAGGTAAAGGAGATAACTCTTCTGGACAACACAGTTTGAGGCTGGGTTGAAGCATACTGACATGGTCCTGAATTTCAAATGAGACATCTGATTTATAGACATAATATGCCACAGTTAAATGAGTTATTTTACCATTTTGTACTAGTTGTCAAAGTGCAGAGTAAGTACATTTATGATTAGCATAATATTGACTTGCCAGATTCTTTTTTAGCAAGGAATTCTAAAATAAAAAAAGCATGTATTTCTTTAAAACCATAGAAAAATTACCAAGATTTTTTTTCAAAAACCTTTTTGTATATAAACCTTTAGAAAAAAAAAGTTAATGCATGTGTTTGCTTCTTGCTTAATTTAAATTTTACAGTGAAATCAGTCAGAATGAAAGAAAAATTCCTAATGCCTAAATAAAAATTTCAAAGTAAAAAAGGTAAATTACATAAATTTCTATCTTTAAGTTTCTACATGTAACATGCAAAAAATGATTTGCTATCTTCTAAGAATGAATATGACTAATGATCATGATAAATAATAAAGACAAAAAATACTAAATAAAGTTGATTTTCTTTAAAAATAAGCATTATCATTTAAGTGTCTACTGATTTTAATGCTTTAAGAAATATTTTAGAAAGAAAAATTATCTAAAATAATCATTTCTGTTACATCACAAACATAGTGGTATACAGTTACAAACATCAAAGACTGTTGAGAATTAAAGATTATTCTCAATTCAAAGAATTCTATAAATCAAATATTCATTAAGAGCCATTATGAATATAATTATATTTTTCTATTTAAATTAAGCTTAGAAATGATTAATGTGGTATTTATAAACTGAAAAAACAAATTTTTATTCTATTACATATAAAAATGTTAAAATAAAAGTTTGGTCTATAAAAGAGAATTTTAACCTGACAACATAAAATTTTTTAAATGAATATATAAGGACTCTATGAAAACTTTTCTCATTGGTAACTTTAAATCAATATAATAACATTATCATTAAGACAAACACTTGCATCTGAAAAACCTATTAAAAGATGTATTTATATATTAACTGTTTATTTTTCTTTGATTTCAAGTTTTTTTTTATTCGTATAGAATTGTCATTTATAAGCTATAATTATTCAACATAAATGGATTTGATTTCCAGCCACTGCAGTAACCAGAAAGCTTTTATTTGAGCAGTTAATGATATAAAGTCATTAGTTTTGTAAAGAGAGGGGACTGATATTATTAAGAAAAAAGAATAAAGCCACAGAGCAAGTGCAGATGTTTGCAAGCAATCACAAAAGTATTTGGGGCAAGTGAAGTAAAATTTCTGTTTTTCAAGTGCTGTACCAGGTGATGTCCATGTGGTGCATGTTTCAAGGAACAAACAGCCAGCCAAGTAACGGAATTTTGTCATTGGGCTGGGAAAGAAACATTAGCATTCACTTTGTTGCTTTGGCACATTTTACTAGAAAAAATCAGAAAAAAGTCTATACCATTATTTTTTCTTTTTGCCTGTAGTGTTTTAGTTTTCACATTTCAATTTCTACATTCTTCGGCCATTTCTAGAATTTAAAAAAAAAGCACTTGCTGTGTGGTAGTGGTACTGATAATAATGATGATTAAGGTCATAATGATGCTCATGACAATTCATTACTAACAAAGTTTGATTATCAGTGTCCTATCAATTTGATTCAGTGACGAAAGTACATTTACATATAGATAATTTTATAATTCAATACAGAATAGGACATTAGATTTTAGAATAGAAATAGTATTGATAATAGAGACAGTTCAATCTCAAAGAAAATATTGCAGTAGATAAGGAAATGACACATGTATATGAATGTAACTATATTTGCATACACGGTGGACTTTCCTGGCGATTTCAACATAGGAGTGTCATGGACTTGAGTATGGTAGTTAGATTGCCACACAGTATTTGTTTTTAGTAGTGAAATTCTCGGAACTGTTGATAACACATAGTTGGTGCAAAAGTTTGTCACAAACTACATGAATAACAGACCTCAGGTTTTTACAGAGTTTTCCTTTTCCAAGGTGCCTGTCTTTCATTGGATCTAAATAAATATAAACCTTTTTTTCCAATTTTCTGATAAAGGTCTGAATTTTCTAATATATCATCCACAATCCCAAGTACTTTTGGGATTATCTAAGTCTGACCTCAAATGGATGCAATTTTGATTGTTGTTATCTGTTGTTACATTGTTGTTTAGGATAAATGTTAAAATCTATTTTAATTTATGGTAATTTAGTATCAATGCTTAATGTTTTTAAATGTTAACTTTATGTGTGTGTGTGCATATTTAGATCTATTTAGGTTCAATATATGCATTATATTTCTAAGAAATTGATAATAAACCTTACCAATTTATGCTAGAATAATTCAGTACGGAAATTATTTGAGAAAAATGTTAGGACAAAAGATAGAAAAAAAAATTCTTCCAATGCAATTTTAATTCCATTGGCTGATTAATCAACATTAAGGATGGCCAAAATGAGGATCTCTTTTAAAATCAATTATCAGATCTTTTTCTTGTCCCACTGTCAACCTGCTTTGCCTATTGCATTAATGAGAGAAAAGTATTTAGGTGAGATGAAATTATTTTGTTAACTTTTCCTTTCTAGATGAGCTTTGAAGATAAAATGACAAATTGAAGTTATGAGAACTATACAAATTGTTACTATGGAGGCTTCAGTGATTTTATGATGTCTGATTGTGGACATTGGATATGACAAGCAGAAGTTTATAGGCTCCGTACATCAATCATTGACAACTGTATTTTAGATACAAGGACAAAAGACCAGAGCCTTAAAATGGGTGCAAAACTTATTTCACTGATATCAATAGGAAATATCAATAAGTAATACATCCAGCCAAAAAATGTTTATCTATGGAGTTGAATGTTTTAATGCTAAAGTATGTTTATTTAGTTAAAAATAATTGGTTTAAATCTTTTCATAAAATAAAAGCTTATCTTGATAACATACTTTTATGTTAATAATATTTACTGAATTATTTTTTGTAATTGAAACTTCAAGTGTGATTATTACAGGAAAAACTGTTTCCATCTGAAAATCATAGATAGGATTGAAATGATAATAATAAAAAGCCCAAAGACAAATCTAAATTTAAAAAAATAAAATGCCACAATAAGGCAAAAGAAAAAAACATTTGAAAAAATCAACTGGGATTATTTCCATAAAAGTTAATGGCTTTCGGAAATAAAAATTCAGAAGGATCTTTATCTTTAAATTATGAATAAAATTTATAAAAATTATGAGTATGAAAATCTTAGAAATAAACTAGAAATTTGTACCAGCTAAACAACTGTGAAACAAGGGTTTAATCTATTTATTTTTATATAATTTTGTCTCTGAATGAAGCATTAGTATATAAAATATAAAACAAACAAAAGTATTAAAAAAATGCAATTTTTTATTCATCCATGGATTAGGAAGAAGGAAAAAATAAGAATAAAAATCAGTAAAAAAATGAATTAAAGAAAAGAAAGAAAAAAGAAAAGTAATAGATGCCTGTGTGTCAATTGATTAAGAAGCTATACTAAATATCTGCACAAAAAGTTACAATGCAATAGTTTGTACCCTGGAGTGTTCTCTTTTGGAGTAGTAGAGAAATGGGATAGAAATGATATGAGGAATGGATGGGAAGTTCCTGAGCAACAGACAGGAGGCACAGGAAGGGCTTGCCAACTGTCATCAGCCAGCTTCTGCCCTAATTTGGGCAACAAGCTAAAATATGATTTGAATGCATAAGCGGGATATTTGGCAAGCTACCATATGAAAAATGAAGAGTAGGATTAGTAGAAAATGGAAACTGGGATGTTCAGTTTTTCCGTCCAGGCCAGTCCTCTCACCATTTCCCATCATAGCCTCTGTTTATCTCATTTTTGCTATCTATTACTACATCTACCCACAAACTTAAAAGAACAGACTAAGCATATGCATCAACTTATAAATATAATGGTAGTATTTTTTTTTTAGAAATATCATAAAATAAAAATGGCAATTAATCATATGAATATTATTTAAATAGTGGTGTGTTTATTTCAACAAGTCTTATTACCACAAACTATTTTATAAACAAATTCAAATGTTTTAAACTGAAGAATAGAGAAGGTAATAAATAGAAAATAGAAAATAATAACTATAAAGATATATTTTGTGTATATTAAGGAAGCTATAGACATTAAGAAATGAAATATAATGATGAGAGACATACATCCTTATTAATGAAACAATAAAATAGAGAAACTAGAAGTAGGGTACTGCAATTTGATGTCCACCCTAGTAGTATGTAGTCAAATTAATTGAGGCTAGGATAAATCATAACAGAAAGATTTAACCATCTGTATCATTTTTAAAGAAATGATCAGTGATATTAGTTCATTAAGTGGTATTCCCCCAGTTGTAAATCAAGGCCAGGTAGACCAAGTCAATTCATCAAGTTCATACCTATGTCCTGCAACTTTGCTTAACAAGATTAAGCTAATATACTATTACTTGTTGCCAATAATAGATTCCTTCAGTGCATATGACATTTTTTAAAAACAACATTAATTCATCATTGTGTTGATAATGTAATCCAATAGGATTAGTAACAAAAAGCACAAGTAATTATTCAAAAAGTGAATAAGAAAAAAAAAATTGCTTCTCATATAGTCAATAATATGTAATGAAACTAAGTTCAAATGAGCTGGGTCAATCACTCATTTCTTAATTTGACACACTGAAGCACTAATGAGATTTAATCTTTGGATAATCCTTATTATTAATCTGCCTTGCGCTAAGTGGATTCACCTACACAGTAAAAATACTGATACAAGATTATGATAAAAAAATAGGCCGCTATTAAAAATATAATTGCTGAGATTATATTGGATATTGTAAATAATCAGCAATGAGTTTAACTGGCAAATCCCTGATTTTTATTATTAGGTTCTTCATATAAAAAATAGCTGAGCTATGTTTATAATAGCATAAGGAAGTTATTTTAATTCTACATCAAAAGGAAAGTTATTGATGTAAATTTCAATTTTTACTTTGGTGATATTTGTGATGCAATGACAAACTTAATTTTAAAAAAACACAAAGGAACATTGGCATAGATGAAATTCATATTTGAAAGCGAAGATTAAAAGGAAAGTGTTTTTGTAAAAAAATCATAAATAAAAAATACAATAAACAACAATAAAGATTGAGGATGTAATTTGGTTGTAAACTAGTTTTATTTACTTTAAATAACTCTTTTAAACTTGCATCTATAAACAAAGGAATATAATTGAATATAAAAATGAAACAATTTTGTATCAATGGAACCAGTTCAAGAATTAGTGAATATTTCTCAACTTCCCTCTAAAAAAAAAAGAGAAAGAATCTAAAGAAATATGAAATCAAATATTCCATTGCATACAAAAATCAAACTATATTCATGCATTTAACATCTTTGAAAATATTAAAGCGATGGAGAGAAAAAAGTAAGAGAATCAAGGTCATTTTCTGATCTAGTATGTGAATCTAAATCACCATATAATCATGTAGATAGAGATATTTATAGAAGATATTTATGTAATAGAGAAATGAATTATGTCATTGCATACAAATAAAAACCTGTATTCCTCAAAGAATATTGCTATCAACCTATTACCATCTTTCTAAATGATGACTTCATTTTATAGATACCTCAAAATATTACTAAATGACAGTGGAAATGGTTTTATCAAATCTGGAATGTAAATCAATAATTGAGTGATTTCATATTAAGGCATAGTGGCTTATAATTAATCTTTCTATCTTTTCACCTGGTTTTACAAGTTAACCTAAATATCCTTATTAACTTCTTTCCTCTGTTTTTAATATAAAGTAAGGGGTTGTTGTTGTTGTTGCTACTTATGATATCATCCAGGTATTAGTGCATTTACACTTTTTTTCTTATCAGTTCAGTTTTCATACTTTCTAGAACAAACTGGTATGAATACTTTTACAATTTTACATCCTTTATTAGATTAATTATTAGATTAATAACAGAAGAATTCCTTTTGTAAAATTATTTTTATTCGTTTTGTCAGATTCTTTTTTCTTTTTTATGGTATATAAAGGAAAAGCTTTACCCAAGAGTAGTCTGGTTTCTACAGAAAAAAATGTTTTCCTAATTCTAAAAAATTGAAAAAGAACTTTTTAAATTAAACTATATATATATTTTTTTAATAAATTTATATGTATGTGTATATATATATATATATACATTATGGACATAATCAATTCTTTTCTATCAAGTAAATAGTAACTGAAAAGCTAAAAAGGCATTAATAGACATCTTCATCCAATTCTTATCAGTGTGAAACTTCCTTGCAGATAAAGAATACAAGCAAGAAATTTCTTGATATTATAAGCTAAACTAATTTTTTTAGTTCTTATTTCCTGAGTCATACTGAAGTTCAATTTCCTTATGTTAGACTTTTCTTTGTTGCATATGTATTGATTAGTAATTTATTACTTCCAGCAGGTAATGAAATTAATTTTTACCTTAATTGCTGCTTATTTTAGTTTTTATTTTATTCTTTAAGCTTTTTTTTAAACATTTATTTAATTTTCTTTATTTTTTAATTTCAAGATGCTGTCATTGTAGGAAGTAAATTTTTTTATGCCTATCTTTATTATAGAACAGTGTTAATAATGATTGATATTAAACATTAATACATACATACATACATACATACATACATACACAAAAAAGCCATGAGTACAAAGCTTTTTTTATTTTATAAATACAATAATAGATACTTAAAAAACTCATTGAAGGTATAGTAGGATTTAAAAGCTAAACACTATATTGTTGTTTGTAAAATAAGAAAAATCCAGTAGTTAATGAAAAAGAAAATCAAAAAGTTTGTAAAGGAAAAAATAAAGACAGGGGTGTCAGCATACCTCTATCTTGTGTCTTTTAAAAAAGCTGCCTTTTGGGAAATAGCAATTTTGCTGACAACTGAGTTCTTTTGGCACTTGGAGTTATGAGTATATAAGCCATAGAAATATTCAAATCAATACACGTGAATTATAGAGAAAAGGCATTAAAAGCATTGAGTTCATCTTTTCAAATTACAATTTTTAAAGAAATAAAAGAGAAGAAATATAATTTGAATTATAAAATATCAATAAATTTTGTTGTCAGTTTTTGTGGTTTTCTGTCATATTGCTTGACACTAAGTGAGCATGCTGATAGCATATTTATTTTACTGTTCATTCTAAGAGGACTTAATGAGGAGACACTTTCTTTATTGTTATTATTGTTATCATTTAGTGATGATAATAATAATAATAATAATAATAGTAATAATAATGATAATAATAAAACTTCAAGTTAATAAAGTTAGAGAAGGCTGTGTTTGAATGACTCAGTATTTGTCTATTTTACAACTGAGAAACTACTTTGCAAAACATTTTCAGACAGGCAGATATGCACAATCAGTATGCAGCTTGTGCTGGAATGGAAGAAGTTTTAGTTGTACTAATCATATCTATCTTTTTTTGTATAAAAATACATACAGCTATAGCTCATACGAATAAATTTTACCATAATTTACTTAAAATAAAAGACCCATACACAAAAGAATTAGAAGTCTAAGACACTGAGAAAACTGTATAAATATTTTATTATATATTAAAAGAAACTTTTGTTTGGAAATCTAGCACAAGCATGTGAATTAATATTGGTTATATAAAAGGTACTGAACCTATAGCAATATCACTCATAATGAATAGATACAAAATCAAGCAAATAAAAAGATCAAAAATACTTATTCTTTGGACTAATTGTTCATTCTTTGAGAGAAAGTGTGAAAGGTAGAAATTAGTATGAAGTAAAGTAAAAGCAAGATGAATATCTTTGATACATTGATAGCAGCCTGGGTGATTTAATATTTTTTGGCAGAATGAGAGGCTTTTGAAGGGCCTATAGAGTGGGGAGCAAGAATAAAATAAAGAAGTTGCTTTAGAAATAGGAGCTTTAAAATTCACAATATATAAATGAATGAAATTGTTTTAGATTTGATGCAAGTCTAGAATCAGAATAATGACGTGTTTAGGGTACGTAACTAAAATTACTAAATCATTTACAAGTGTCTGAATAAAAGGATTGACTACCTACAGATATCTATTTTAACCAAATAGAGAAATAAGATGAATATTAGTATTTGTGTCAGCATTTGTCTTTTAGAAAATAATTTAAGATGAGTACCTATAGGTTACTAATGAAATTGAACTTTAATGTTCATTAAATATTTTCAGTTTTATACAGCAATCAATTTACTTATTTTTAGTAATTTTGGCGAATTGATGATTAATTTTTTTTCCAAAAATAAAGAATGTCTTCTGTAATAAATAATAACTTAGATTTCATTCTAATTTTTATAAAAAAATTTTTGTTTTCTTTTATACATAATTAACTTTTGAGATATTATTTCCATCTACTTTTATTCAGAAAAAATCTATTCCGTATAACTTAAAGATATGAGGATACATTACAAATTTAAAAGCTTATCAAAAACATAGGAATTATAAGAATTGCCTTTTGATATACATGTACAAATCCATAAAAGATAAATACAGAAAAAACTATGTTATACATATGTATATCACAAAGTATATTAAAAACAATAGAATGAATTTGGGAACAATTCAGATTTTCTATGTTACATTCAGGTAAAAAAAAATGTTCAAGTTATTCAGGAAGAAACTGAAAGGATTGAAAATTAGTGCATAAATAGAATTAAGAAATAAGATGATAATAAAAAATGAAGATTTTGTTTGCTTGAGTTCAGGTAAGTTAGGACCTTAAAATATACGAACAACAAAAACAACATAAAAAAAAAGAATCCCAAGAGATCAATGTGAAGAAAAAAGTGGGTCAGAAAGAAAGATAAATCAATTTTTTAAACTTTTTCTATTGCCAGGCTTTCCTGAACTGAAAGATTCCTCAAATAAGACCAAGTTGGTATATATAAATATAATGTTATATAGACATTGAAATTTGAAAATGAAGTTAATTTAGAAAGTAAAAAGAGTGATAATGTTTTGTTTTTTTGGTAAATTATCACAGAGAGTACCATTGGTTTGGTCCAGAGGCACTATTTTGTTCTGTCTGTACTAGTTTAGGCAGATATAGAACCCTCACCCTATTCAGGCCAGCTAACATATCTTGTCGACCCCCTTCATTCCATTTTTGTTGCTGTATCACATCATCCATCTATCATAAGGCAGCCGGTCTACTTCACTGGCCCTGAAAACCAACTTTCAGCGGCTTGTGGTGATCATGGAGAAGAACTACTATGATTTCTGCTTGTTGCTGATGGGTAAAAATTTAGTAGTATTATCATTATGCTTGTAGCAGAAGTAAAAATAGTTATAGAAATTTGTGATCAGTGAAATATAGATATGATAGAGGAGAGTACCACAGCAGTTGTAGTTGCATTTGAAGTTGTAATTTAGTTATCCTGTTAAATATTGAAGCTGTTCATAAATAATGAGTTACGAAAGGTATGCAGTGGCACATTGGATTTATAACTAAAAAGAAAACCATGAGTAATCAATTAACTACAATCACTAAATCATGTACTCTAGAGATTAAAAAGTTAACTGATCCATAAGATGAATGTAAATACCTGTTGAACAGTAGGGACAAACAACTATTGTTCTATAATGCAGCTAAATTATAAATATTCACAAATAATACAAAAAACAAATATGAAGAAAGAAGTCAAAATCTTTTAAATGAATCCAATATTGATTCTATAGTAAATGACTTATGTTTTTAAGTTCTTAGAGATTCACTAATTGCAAAAATTGATGTAAACACAGAGAAAAAACATTTTAGGTTTAGCCAGTAGACCTGATAATTGATTCTAATGAAAACTGTTTAAAAATTAAATCTTAGTTAAATATTTGACATTACTTAAAAAAAAAAAGAAGAGGGTTGAAGATGAAATTAATCTATAACTAATCAGATTTCCTTTAACACAACCACATTATGGTTAGTTAAGGAACAGAAAAAAATGTGGAAACCATAATAAGATTAATAACGAATACTAATTCACAAAATATTTTCTATGCTTTTTATTTCTAAATAGGAAAATATTTTTAGTATGAAAGAATAATTATGCAACAATTCATAATTTGAAAATCTGAATCTAATTTTTAAAGAATTCTCTACCAGAATAAACTACACATGTATATTTTCATAAAAAAATGTTTAAAGAAATAAAAATTGATGAAGAAACTGCACACAAGTATAGACACATAAAATAGAGTTAAGTAAAAATCTTTTCTATGATAATATACGTATAGTTTCTATCATTTTTGCCAGTATCCTTATAAGAAAGGGGCATTTTAGATAAATAATCAAATGAAATATGTGTGACAAGAAATATGTAAATTTATCTCATCTCCAATGATTTTACAAAAAAATTTCATTAAGTGAGATAATTAAATTTGTTTTAAAAATGATCTAGTTAAATAACACCTACAGCTCTAAATGACATGCAACAATATCTGATAAAGTCAGTTGAACAGAATTCAGTGGTAGACATGGATTAGTTGTTTGTGATAAATCAATAGGGGTAAATTCTTATGAATCTTATATTGATATATGTATGTATATATATATATATATACACACACAATAAGTTGTAGTTCTTATACACATTTTGGTTTGAAAAGGAAGTCATAACCTCGAAATATCACATCTACTATCACCATCAGGAAACTCTTTGATAAATATACGTATATA
>JAYKTE010175003.1:0-12724 GCA_036873565.1 Xipholeptos notoides | reverse complement strand
GAAAATGAAAGAAAAAAAGAAAAAAAAAGTAGATAAAGAAAAAAAGACAAGAAAGAAAGAAAAGAAAAATGAAAGAAATCAGGCCAGAAACGTAAAAGACATAGAAAATATTAGACAAAAAAGGAAAATAGGTTAAAGAAAATATGTATAGGACGGAAATATATGGAATATAGAAAATAAAATTATACCAGAAAAGTAGGAGATATAGTAAAATATTTCTTTAAGCGTTTACTTGTCTACATTTTCGGTCCAAAACGTGTAGTTATTGAATTTGACCACGTGTGTGGTCTTCTAGGTTGTTGCATGGTCAAAATTGTGTGCGCGCTGTGTCTTGTCGCTGCAGCGAATCCTCTTACAGTGTCTGTGAGAACTCGTGATGGTTTTACTGGTGTTGTCTTACCGGTGTGTGGTGAAAAAGTCCCGCAGCAAATATTGTTCCGCTACATTTCGAAGACCAGAAAAATAAAGAGGAATTCTAAAAAATATACAAGTAACGTAAAAGTGAGAAAAATAGTTCATAAAAGTAAGATCAATAGAAAAACTTTTTCGAACTGCCGTCCTCATTCTTATCATTGTTATCTTCACAATCTCATTGATGATGCTTGATAATTTGTACAACTATTTTTCGAACTGCTGTTCTCATACCTATCATTGTTATCTTCACAATCCTTGGGATGAGGCTTGATAATTTGTACAACTATTTTTAGACTGCAGTCCTCATCCTAGTTATTGCTGTCTTCACAGCGATTCAGCCGATGAACCCTTCAGCCGTCTTCAGTGAAGGTTCCGATCCCACCTAAAAGCTGTAGTCATCAAGATTCCGACAATTCAACACTCTACTCGGCCATGGTTAACAGGATAAGAGCAGATAACCCCCGTAGTTTGAATAAAGGATTAGGTTCGAAATTTTGTCACTCTCGATTAGAACAATAAAGTTCCCAAGTTGGATAACCTGAAGATAGCCGAAGGGTTCATTAGGCGAAATGTTGTGAAAACAGCAATAATAAGGATGAGGACAACAGTCCGTAAAATAGTTTTACAATAAATTAATTTAAAGGACCCAAATGATTTTATCAGTAATTAAAAAACAATCCCAATCCCAATGACATGAATGAAGTTAAATGTTGTGGTGTCGAGTGGGGGTAAAATAATGAACAAGGCAGGTTGATTGATTCAGAGAGTTTTATTCTGGTCTGGTTGGTAGTACAGAGAAAGGGGTTAGTATCTTCAATACAGGGCGTCTTGCCCGAACATCCAAGTGGCTTGTCAAAGCCTTCCCAACGAGCGTGCCGGCAGCTCCGCTTACATACCCGTTGGGCGAATCCATATGGTAATAGCGGGAGGGGTGTCAGCCCTCACAACACTAAACTTCATTCACTGAGTCGTTACTACTTCCGGTTTCTTTCACTTCCGCCTATAACATATATCTGATCAATAAGGCCTTTTTTTTGGTTTTTAATATTTTTTTCTTCCTTGACGATGCGAATATTTAATCAGTTTTGTTTTTCTCCACATAATTATTTCCTCTTTCGTTTCTCAAATTAAACATGAAAAATAGATAATTCTTATATAAAAGAAGAAATTAGAAAAATAAAGAAATATTGCATTTTCAAGTTCCTATTCATCATTCGATGTTTTTTTTTTACAGATAGAATTGGTTGGACCAGCCACGAGTTAAGAGACATCTGACCTGACCAGAAGAGAGGGTTTGACCCTGAAAAATATTGTCACATTTGACATCAACGCATCATAATTGCCTTTCAAAATAATAAAATATTATTTAAAAAAAAAATATTATATAATATTATAATATATCATTGTCTTTTTCTTTTCGTTTTATTTCGTTCCTGATATTTAATATGTCGTATCAATCACTAGAAATGCATCTAAACTAACGAAGGAGTAAGTTTGAAAAAGATAGAATAAACAGAATTTGATTTTCTCCAGGAATCCTAATGAAGATAGCACTAAAAGTGAACCTTAAGAAATAGAGGCTTCAGAACACATGTGCAGAGACTGGGACATTTAAACACACCACACACAAGCACATATTGAACACATTTGAACACATGTGCAGAGACATGCACATTTACACACACCACACACAAGCACATAGTGAACATATTTGAACACATGTGCAGATACATGCACATTTAAACACACCACACACACGCACATACTGAACACATTTGAACAGATGTGCAGAGACATGCACATTTACACACACAAGCATATACTGAACACATTTGAACACATGTGCAGAGACATGCATATTTACACACACCACACACACCACCCACAAGCACATACTGAACACATTTGAACACATGTGCAGATACATGCACATTTACACACACCACACATACGCACATACTGGTTGGTGGATGCGCGAATGCCTGGAGATTAGTGGGAAATATCATCACCGATTTCAAGGGATGCTGAAACGCAAGAGGAAACTTCTAGTCACTCTGTCTTAGTGAGGTACCACTAGGTGTTGGCAGGACTAGATAGAGCTGAAAATAGTAGGATGAAAACCCAATGAGAAGCTGAAATGTGATTGGGTAGAGTCAATTAGTAGACTCACAAGGAAACTTGCCACCCTGAATCCTTTGAAAACTGCCGGTCACTACCAGCATGAAAACGATGGGTGTGACCACTGTTAGAATTCAAAAAATAATAATAATGATAATGATAATAATAATGATGATAATAACAACAACAACAACAACAGCAACAACAGTAATGATAATAATAATAATAATGATGATTATAATAATAATAGTAATAATATACAATTGACATCATAAAAATATTCTTCTTATTAACATATTATTAGGGATGTGACAATATTATTTCATTAAAGAATATTCTCGTCGTTACTTGATTATTTTGGGATTTTACCATTTCTTTCAATTCTGTTTTTCTTTTTTTTTTGTAAGGTCCATATTAATATTGCATAGTGATACAACGACAAGAATATTCTTTAATAAGATAATATTGTTACAGCCCTACATATTATCAGGACTCTGTTAAAAAATCATGAATTCGTATGAGGTTTGCCTTTATATCGATGCAGATTTTTGTAGCTAAGATTTATTAAAGTAAACTTGAATTCAGTGAAGACTCTATCAAGAGCTGAAGGAATGATTTGAGTGGAAATAGTGATTACAAAACCTCATGCTCAACAGAAATGCACACGTATTTGGTCGAGCACAAACCCAAGTTCGGCACAATGCCATTTCCATGCACTCATCCCTGGGCTGTTGTAATCAGTTTTGCCCTTCAAATAGATGAATTACTATTTCCTGTTAATGAGCCTCATCTGCCCGAGACATGTGGAAGTGAATGTGGTGGTTTTTGACTGGGATTTGAACTCGTGTAATACGATTCCATATACCGATCTTTTTCCACTGCTCCAACCTCGCTGCCCATTGGGATTTGAATTCGTGTAAAACGATTCCAGAGACCGAGCTTTTCCCACTGCTCCAACCTCGCTGCTCATTGGGATTTGAATTCGTGTAATACGATTCCAGAGACCGAGCTTTTTCCACTGTTCCAACCTCGCTGCCCACTTCATAAATAATATAATTCTTTTTTTAATCATCTATTTTCGGACCTTTTCCTTGAAATCGTTCAATTGAAAAATATTAAGTACATATCGTGAACGAAGTACACATCACAATTGGAAATTCGCCCAAAATATCTGAATCCTTTGTCATTGTTTTCCCCCCAACTCAGGGGGTGAGTGACACCGATCACGAAGACGTGATGTGCAAACAATGTCAGCAATATGGAAGACGGAATGCACTTTAATTTAGTGAATGGGGGAAGTCGATTTGGCCGAGCGGGTAGGCAGTTGGACTTCGGAATCGTAGTACGCGAGTTCGAATCCCAGTCATTTCGTTTGCGTTACACAGAGATTTGTTTATAGTGGTGAAAGTTTGTGTAGGACCAACCACACTTCTTGGAACTGCCGATAACACATAGTCGGTGCAGTCTAATACCCTTGGGAAAGGTATGAATACCAACGTTCCCTCTAACTACGGGTTAAGTAGTACATACTGTGTTATTCAAGAAACTAAATGTTGACGAAAAATAAGGTTTTTCAAAAATGATTGTTCTAGGCATTAAATGACCGAAAATGGTTAATATGCCGTAAAACACAAATAAACTCAAACTTAATTGGTGAATGACTGCTAAATTTAAAACAAATGTACAAACAAAAATATCCTTCTAAATATTGATTAATTAGAAATATTCAACAAAAGGGAATTAACTTAAATACATTTCTCCTTCAGGAATATTCATCTAATTTCAATATGGTGTCGATAATTAACGATATGCTAATCATATACAGTTTTTATATTTTTTTTAAATTACTGACAGCATATTTAACCCTTTGGACCCTGACTTGGCAAAATGACCAACTCGCCAATCAGAGCCGTTCTGTTACCCCATTTGACCCCAAATTAGCAAAATTACCAACTAGCCAATCAGAGCCGTTCTATTAACCCTTTGGACCCTGACTTAGCAAAATGACCAACTAGCCAATAAGAGTCGTTATATTATACATTTTGGTCCAGACTTAGCAAAATTACCAACTAGCTAATCAGAACCGTTCTATTAACGCTTTGGACCTAGACTTAGCAAAATTATTAACTAGCCAACCATAGCCGTTCTATTACCCCTTTTGACCCTTAATTAGCAAAATTACCAACTAGCCAATGAGAGCCGTTCTATTAACCCTTTGGACCCTGACTTGATTGGAACCATGAAAACGAGTGACTTTTGTGCTCCCGAATATGTTTTTCTACATATTCACCACCATTCTCTATGTACTTTAACTAACGATGAAGGAGGCGGCCAGATGCACATCAGGAACTAACACTGTCCCTCACATATATGTCTCCACTCTGTAAAAGAAAAACAAAGACACTTTCTTACTGTCATATTTACTCAAGTTAGGCACAAGGACATTTGTATGTGCTGATTATACAGGATATTGTAATCAGTGTAACCCTTCACCTAGATGAATGTATTATATTTACTTGGTCGATCACCAACCCGAGTTAGGCATAAGGCCATTGTCATGTGCTCATTAAATCCCTGGGCTTTTGTAATCAGTATTACCCTTCACCTAGATGAATTACACAGCTGAAACAGAAAGCGATGGTTTTGACTTGGGATTTGAACCCGTGTAATACGATTTCAGAGACCGAGCTTTTTAATACTGCTCCAACCTTGCTGCCTACAGTTAGAGCTACAAGTTCTAATTGTGCTGGCACCAAATGTCTCGGTTTCGTAAACGTTTAAATGGCACCGTAAATTTTGACCATTTTAATTATTTTCTGCATGGAAGAATTCAATGACACCTCTCTGGTTGTGACGCACATCTATGACAGGGGTTGCTTTCTAGGAGTCTCACAACGTCAATATCTGGAACAGATAGATTAAACTCTTGGGTCATGAATGCATTAAAATTAGTCATTATTACAATGCAATTTGCAATCTCTCTGATCCATTGAAACAATTCACACATTCAAATAAAATGAATACAGATTTGAATACAATGACACAGAGAATATCTTTAAATTCCTAAAAGAATTGAAAATATATTAGATCTAAAACAAGAAGGCACCATTTCAACCCTAATCGTATGAAAAACAGGGAATGTACCTAATTTCTAAAAGAACCAAAAATAAATTTTAAAACATAAAACAAAATACCAATAAAAGACTTAACTGAACTTAAATAACTCATAGAGGTTGATAGGTCAAAAAAAAAAAAAAAGAATACAGAAATCATGAAGTCTCATCTCAAAGGATTCCAAAAAATTAGACAATAAAAATTCCACTTTAATAAAAGTAAGTCTCTAACGAAAAACATTTAGAGCAGCTAGTTTCGATCAGTAAAAAAAAGTATGGCCACTCGAATTATACAGGTTGACCCCAAAAAAAACATTTGTAGATGCATCGGAACCTTTTCTGTACAAAAAGATTATAAGAAAAAAAGGCCAAAACCCTAGTGTTTTGATGTGATGTTTTGAATATAATAAACTAGTTATGACCAAAGTTTCATTTTATTTGGACAAAACACTAAGAAACTAACCCTAGGCCTAATTAGAATTGGTGCCCGTTTTTTTTTTTAGGGGGGGGGTCACCCTGTATAATACAACTCAATTTGAAACTCTTACTTACCAAGAATAGCTGTTTGTTGTTCCTTTGACTCTGACGAAAGTAAGGCTGCAACTCCAATGAATTCCTTTTCTATAGCAAACATCACAGAGGCATTCGCAGAAGCCACAAGCGGCTCACAAAAAGCAACACAGCGTCCCTGATTAATCGGGGTGGGTTTATTTTTGAATGTCTTAATACTTGAAATGAGGCAACTGGCCGTGGCTGTCAGACTCTTCACGCAGTGTTTGAACTGGTCTTGGTCAGCCCGGTCCTTAGTTTGTTCACTGGCGTGCCGACAAATATCGGTCATAATAGTTAGATTCTTTGACAGCGTGCTACATATCTGGACCAATACTTGCGGATTCAGTTCGTCTGTTTTTGACTTTTTTATTCTAGTACAAGCGAGCCTGGCCTCCAGGCACGCCCTGCTTGCTTGGTAACGGTCTACCAAACCTGGAATCGCTGGGGTGGTGCCTTCATGGCTCACCGCTACTAAGTACGCCGAATGTCCAGAATTTTCTGTCAGGTCTGTTACGATATCAGCTAGTGTGTGTATATGATTTGGTACCTCTGCCCACTTAGTGTTGAAGTCCGAGGATAGCATACTAGTACCACTACCACTGCTACTGGCCATACCACCTCCGCTGCAGTTACCTATTTTTTTACAACTGACCAAAGACGAGGAAAGGTTTTTGAGTAGTAACAAGAGAGATTGCGTTTTAAGAAGTGCCCCATCTCGACACCTGACGAAGGTGACAGAGTTCGAAGAAGCCAGGGGCTGGTTGATGTTGCAGCTGCTGCTGCTGCTGCTGTTGGTGGCCCCAAGACAATTGGGGTTATCTTTGAAGACTGGACGAGCATCGCAGGAAAGGAGCAAGAGATCGGCAACTCCTTGCATTTTCATTTGGCTGAGTTCGCAAGCCACCACCACGGCGCGATCATTATCCACATTCATGCCCTTTTTTACATCACCCTTTGGCAAATGCCAACGTTATCAACAGCAAGCATCTAAAAACAGATCTTCGTTTTGTTTTTCAAGGATTGGTGTTGAAAGGGAGTGAATAATAATCCTATGAGGCAAGGAAGGTACAAGAGAAGATGATCAATATAATTATAGCAGTGTGTAGGAATGTTTAACCCCCATTACATAAAAGTGCAAATAAAATGCACAAAAACTATAAATTTTCATTGTTTTATAAAATTCTATATCTTGATTTTCATTGTTTTGGTAGTGTATTCATGTTATTTATTCAATACACTTCTAAAATAAACTAAAGTGTTTTAAAAACTTATAAAATTCTATATCTTGATTTTCATTGTTTTGGTGGTGTATTCATGTTATTTATTCAATACACTTCTAAAATAAACTATTAGTGCTTTAAAAACTAATAAAATTTAATATCTTGATTCTTTTTTTAATCGTAAAAAACACGCTGCTGTAGAAATATTGCGATTGGATTTTTAAATTTTGACATTTTTAGAATTAGAAATTTCTACACATTGCTAATATAATTATTCTTGTGTAAGTCTGCGACTCCCTCTTTGGTGTAGTTGGAGTTACTATGTCGATATCTCAAATTAACTGGATAAATTTACTTAACTTTTTTTTGCCACGGGCAGAGGGAAATACCACAATGAGTAATTTTTCACTTAAGATTTTGAATGAATAAATTAAATAATTGACAATTAAATGAGCTGGATGATTGATTTTTTTGGCGGCATATCAACCGTTATAGGTCATTTAATGCCGAAATTAGTTGATATCAAATACCAAAAAAAAAAAAAAACAATCTCTATTCGTCATTTAGAAATAGTTATGGAAACAAAACACGTTTTTAGAGGTTGCGTTTTTCTGTTTAGCCTTTTGTTTGTTTTTCTAAATATGTAGAAAGCAGAGAAAAAATAAATAAAAATGATTTTTTTTCAAACGTTAATTGTTGGTTGTGTGTGTGGGGGTCACTACTACCGTGGGTCTGTGTCCAGTCCCAGTGGTACCACGCACTGGTCAGTTGTTGTGTTTGTCGTTGTATACGTCCAACGTCCACTGGTCAAAAGCTGTTGTCAATCTTATTTGTTATTTTACTTTTAAATTTAGAAAAAAAAAAAAGAAATAATCCTTCGTTGTTTTTAAAAAACTATCTACAAAAACAAAATTAAAATTGCCTTTTTGATTGTGTTGTCACTGTTGTTGTTAGTTTTCTTTTAGAAAATTATGAAAATAAAATAAAATCCAAGTTCTTGGCATTTTCACCTACACCTTCTCACAAAATATAGTGAGGATGAAGATTAATTCAGCAAGTTATGTGATGATGATGCTCTGTCTGTTCTGTTTTTGTTTTCTTAAGTAAATGAATGGCAAATGTTAATTTTTTTTACCCTAGAAAATAAAAGGAAAAATATTTTTTCTTGTTGGGATTTTTTTTTCGCTTGTAAAAATAAAAAAAAACACACGTTTTTTTTCAATTACACTTCGTTTGAGTTTTCTTATTCAAGGTTGTTTGTACAAACCAAAAAACACAATATATATATATATATATATATTTTTTTTTTTTTTTTAAAGGTGTAAAAAACCCTTTGATGGTGTTGGTTGGTGTGTGGTTGGTGTAAGTAAAAAAAAATTAATTAATGTTGGTTTTTAGACGTTGTTTTGTTTGTTTGTTGCTGTCGTCGCACCGTGTCTTACACGCCGTGTCATTAAGTTAAAGTAGTTAAAACTTAGTGCTAAAATTCCAAAGCCTTTTCCTTCTTTATTTTTTTGTTTTGTTTTGTGTTTTACGGCATATCAACCTTTCTAGGTCATTTAATGCCGAGAACAATCATTTTTGTTAAACGTTGATTTTTATCCACACACAGTTTGTTTTTTTAATGACACAATGTTCTTTATTTGTGGTAAAAGATTGCTTTTTTTTTTTAATACGATTATATTTTATTTTTTTTATTTTTTTATGTTTAGAAGTCTTTTTTTAGTATCAAATAATGCGTGTGCGAATAATGCCGTTTTTTTGTCTTTTTCCAACGCATTTACATTTTTTTTTTTACATAAAAAAAACAACAATTGTTTACATCACACTCACTCTTCTTTAAAAGAAATAATGTATATATATATTATATATTTTTTCCAAAAGTCATTTCTTTGTTTTAAATAACAAGATTTTAATTTCTTTTTCGGGGTAGGCTGATTTGAATATCATATCGACAGTCCGAGAACATCAGCGCGTAAAAAAAAAAGAGTGCACTTTTACACACAAAAACAGATGATAAAAAGATTTTAAATAATCTTATTTCTTTTTTTAATTGTAAGAGTATAATTATAGATAATTTTTAGCAATTATTTTTTTTTAATACTAACTCACGTTTTATTCATTTTTAAGAGATTTCAAAAAGAATTCTTAGCACACTCAGTTTTTAACTAGCAGAACCCATGGAAATTCCACAGTAGTTGAAACATGAGAAAGTAAATTCAACATCCTTAAATTAAAACAAATCCATTCTTATCTAAAATATGATAAAAAAACTGGTTTCAATGATTTTTTAAAAGAAAAAGTAACTTTAAAGAAAGGTAAGGTCGTTGTTTTTATGTAAGCGTGACAAACAAAATAACACACGCTATTGTATTAATATATGGAAATTTTTTCTTTTTTTTGAAAAAAATAATAATTTAGAGAAAACAGTTGTTTGTTTTTTAACAAGTTTTTTTTGTTTTTGAGTTAGTTAGTTAGTTAATTAATTAGTTAACATATCTTAATAAATCCCTGTTTACATCCAATCTCGCTTCTGCCCTGTCGTAATTGTTGGTTGATGCTGTTAATACTTAGTTTTGGGGATGCCGGGTGCTCTCTGTCGTTTTTTTGTATATATATATATATATATATATATGAGTATTACTTGTAACTACAGTTACTCTTTAGCTGGTAATGAATTGTTGGTTGATGCTGGCTGCTAATACTTAGTTATGGGGGTGCTCTCTCTGTTGTTTGTATGTATGTATTTGTAACTAACTACAGTTACTTTTCTAGCTGGTAATAATTGGTTGATGCTGGCTGGCTGCTAAGAAATGCTAATAATACATTGTTATGGGGGTGCTCACTGCTCTGTTATTGGGTTGTATATATGTTTGTGTGCATTATTATTTGTAAGTACAGTTACTTTTTTAGCTGGTAATAATAATAATCCCCCTTTTTCAATTCACTCAGTTGGCCGGCCGTGAGCGTGACGTCCTCCCAACAAACAACAGCCAAAAAAATCAAATGCAGCTGTTGTCGTGGTCACATGTAGACTAACCACAAACAACTCCATCATCATTAAAAGCTGTGACGTCAAATCTCGCAATTATTGGCGAGATTGAACGAGACTTTAATTTCTTTCACCCAAAAAATAACTTTTAACAATTTTTAAATAAATAAAGTTTATTTTTTAAAAATACAAAAAAAATTTGAAAACTAACATTGGTGTTTTTTTTTTTTTTATTAAATACCTTTCTTTTGTTTCTATAAACTGTATGAAGTAAAAAAAAAAAAAAATCATTTCTCAGCGTTAAAGAATGTAATTTGGATAAGTAAAGTGTCACTAACTGTTTAAGAGTACCGACATTTTTTAATGTTTATTTTCATTTTAAAAGATTTTAGTAAAATAAATTTATGAAAACAAACATTTTTGTGGTTAATATACATTATAGTGTTTTTATTTGCTTTCCTTAAAGTAAAAAGACAACTTTCAGCAAAAATGTTCATTTTCGTACTTTCAGTTAAGCCTTCCGAGTTAAGAAGTAGTTCTATCGAGCTCTCGTCAATCAATTTTAAAAATTGCATTCATATGGAATTTTTTTTTGCTGAAATTCAAAATGCGAGCTATAACATGGAACTATTCTTGATTAAATCTATATTCTGACAATTAAATCACTCATAAATAACGATTCATAATCTTTGAAATTTGAGTGCTGTTTTCAACACAAGTGAGACGTGAAAGCGCCTGAATACTGTAGCAAATTATTGCTGTGATGAGGTTAGTTTCCGGATCAAGCTAAAAGCTTTGCTACGGAGACGATTGTTAAGTGGATTAACTTTTGGGAAAAAAATCCTGAAAATTGCTGGCTATATTCGAAGTTATACTGATAAAATTCTGGTAAGTGTTTCTGACGGTTTTTGATGTGTTTACTAAAATGTTGTGCTGGGGAAACGGAAGTGAAGTAGATTAATGTCCTTTTCCGTTTTAAACACATGCAACTTCCGTTGCCTTTGCAATGGCCGCCTTTCGCTGTCTTGGACATCGCTTGCCACAAGTTCACACTGTTTACTCCATTTATTTCACACTTTCCGCATCTACTTCATCCTTCTACAATTCGCTCTATCCTACCTCTCGACAGACAACCCAATTTGAAACCTGGAAATTTCACTACCGCCTTTCTTCAATTACTTAAACCCTAACCAAAACTCCAACCAATTGCCTTATATCGCATTCTTTCTTTCACTTGACAAACAACCGCGACAATTTTTAAAAAAAAATTAATTATTCTTATATTTTTTAAACATTTTAGCACGTATTTAATTATCAGTTTTAGCCATGTCGTTAAAAAAAATCTTTGTGCTTTTGAGAAATGAATTGATGTTCTTATTTAGGTTATTGTGAAAATCTTTTTTTTTGTTCTCTTAACCGTAAAGGGAGGGAGCCATTTTGCAAAAAGATTTTTCACACGCGACACGAGTTAAACAAAAACTTTCATTGAAAAACCAAAAAAAAGTAGAAGACTTTGAATTTAAAAAAAGATATTAGTTTTAATTAAAAATCCCATACGCTATAATCACACGCTTTTATATATATATATATATATGTATATATATAATATTAACAATAATGTGAAAATTATAGAATCCCCTTTTTATTTCAAATAGGTTTGTTTTCTTTTCCTTCTCTTTTTCATAACCTTTTATTTTATTAAACTTTTTCTTATTTTCTAGTTTTGTTTCGTGAGATAAATCTGTATTTAACTCATTCGTTTGATAATAAATTTAATATTTTTTGTTTAAATCGAAGGATCCATTTTGTTTAACCACACCTTAAAAATTTTCGAAACCCCGCTTAAATTTTTCTTGCTGTATAAGTTTGAATAAAACTTAAATTTTCAACGAATGTAAAAAACATTCGTTGAAAATTTAAGTTTTATTCAATTTAATTTCTAATTTGTTTCTTTATAAATAAAATCGGGGTGATGTATTTATGTCGTTTAAAATGTTTGATCGGAAAGAGCCGACACATTCTTTGGATGTTTCTTTTATTAATATAGCCTGGGGTGGGGTGTTTCTTAATGACTGCCTTTAACTGACTGGACTGCTCGCCACTGTGTCACACACTCACAGTGTCACTCCTGCCTGCCTACTTTAACAAAAAGATATTTTTCGCGGCAAACTTATTGAAACGAAAATAACAGTTACATTTCAAAAGTAGATCGGTATTTAATTTTGGGATTTTAATTTCGGTATTTTTTTACTTTAGGACCACATTTCACCCGAAACAAACTAACATGCTTTTTGGAATCCTCAGGGCACATACAA
>JAYKTE010174892.1:0-12724 GCA_036873565.1 Xipholeptos notoides | reverse complement strand
TTAACTCGGGAGAGTAGCTCATCTAGGTGAAGGGTAACACTGATTACAAAAGCCCAGGGATGAGCACATAAAAAAATAGCCTTGTGCCGAACTTGGGTTAGTGCTCGACCAAGTAAATATCATATATATATATATACTCATGCACGCACACACACATATATATACATATTTTAGGAAAAAATGTAAAATGAATTCTGCCTACATGTAACAAAATTATATACTTAGCGTGTCAGAGTTAGTCTATCTGTGTGTGTCTGTTTGTCTGGAAAACGACAGGATGTAGGCGACCGGGACTATGGTTTAGCCGACCGTTACCTGTGAATCGAGACAGATATTTCAGAATAAGAATGAGCAACACTCACCCATCCACGAAAAAGGGAGACGACTAAGGGAAAGTAAAATGAAATAAAATACGCATTATAAAAACAGGAAAACAAACAAATAAACCAACCAACCAACAAACAAACAAACAAACAAATAAACCAACCAACCAACAAACAAACAAACAAACAAACAAACACATGTCTCGATAAAGTAATTAACTTCAATGAAAGAAAAGATTCCTTTGAATCTAATTCGGTCTGTTGAGTTTTTTTGTCACATTCAAGACTTTCTTCATTTGTTAGACGCCATCTTGTTTTTTTCTTCGCGCCATTTCTTCTTCTTTGCTTCCGCGTTGCTTTTTCTTTCTTTATTTTCCCTATAGTAATTTTGGTCGATTGTTTTTTTTTTGTTTTTTTGGGGTGGGCTTTTAATTTCTTTTTATTTTTTATTTTTGTTGTTCTTATTTGACATTCATTGCCTTCCCATCAACGGTTTTTTTATCGAATAGTTTCGTCTGTCCGTCTGTAATTCTATCAGGTTTCTCTTGTATCTATGTTTCTTAATAGCAAAACTTAAACACGTACGGGGGAAGTCGACTTGGGCCAGTGGATAGTAAGTCGAACTTCGAAATCGTAGTACTCGAGTTAGAATCTCAGTCCTTCCGTTTGCGCTCATATTTAGACTAATACCGTTGGGAAAGGTTGGAATTCCCAGTTTCCCTCCAGCTATGGGTTAAATAGCGCATATTGTGTTATTCAAAAAACTAAGTGTGGACAAAAACTAACGTTTATCAATAATGATCTAAAAAGGTTGATATGCCATAAAACTCAAACTCAGCTGGTTGGAATAAAAATTTTGAAAGGCTAAAAAGTCTCTTGTTTTCTCTTGTTGCGTGCTGTTCCTACTTTTGATAAACTTATTGACATCTGTCAAGTTCTGCATCAAAATTTAAACAACAAAACCAACAACCCAAAACATTACTACTCTCCTTCCTTGAAATGTGTTGCGTTCATGATTGATGCTGATTTTTTTGATTTTTTATATAAGGCGCGCAAACCTTTTGGTTTATGAATGAAGTCAAACTTTATCTTCTGCCTTATACTTTAAACATATTGTTCTTTTTGTCGCACATAAAATTTTTGGCTAAGTTTGCGATAAGTCGCAGCATTAGTTAATTTGGCTTTTTGAGGTTCTTTTTTTTTTTTTTTAAGAAATCATTGCATTTTTATATTTATTTAGGAATTCATTGAGATGAGGGTTCACAATTTAGTAATGATTTTTATTAGTGGACTGTTGTCCTCATCTTTTTTTTTTTTTAATAGGTGTTATTACACTACATTTCCGTCAACTAGTCTTCTAGCCTTTGTCAGGTCGCAGTCAAACACCTGACAAAGGCCAGAGGACTAGTTGGCCGAAACGTAGTGTAGTAACACCTATTAAAAAAAAAAAAAAATGATGAGGGCAACAGTCCGCTAATAAAATTCATTACTGTATTGCATTTTTATTAACAAATTTTTACTTTTAAGGTCATTGTAATTATCAAAATTAAATCTTTGAATAATTTCTTCTGTTGTGGAATTTTTTCTTTTTTTTGGGGGGGGATTGACTCTTTTATGTGGTGTATGGAATTTTATTAGTACATTGTTTGTTAAAACAGAACTGAAAAAAAACAAAAAAACGCCCAAAAAACCAAGAATTTAGACTCTGAGACTTATAGATTTATTTACTTAGTCAATCAACAACCCAAAAGACTTATGAAATATGAAATAATTTCAATCTTTTCTTGATTACTCACAAAACATTTTATGGCACTTTGACCAATGTTTTATAAATTAGAATTCTAGAGTATATGTTAGTCATATATGGAATAGAAACAGCAGCGAGAGTGGAGCAGTGGTAAAGGCTTGGACTCTGGAATTGTATTACCTGAGTTCAAATCCAAGTCAAAACCATTACACTCACTTTCAGCTGTCTTGGGCAGATGAGGCTCGTTAACTCGGGAGAGTAACTCAGCTAGGTGTAAGGATAACACTGATTACAAATGTCCAGGTAGATGAGACCCGTCAATTCAATGCAAGTAACTCATCTAGGTGAAGGGTAACACTGACTACAAAAAGCCCAGGGATATGTGGGCCCGTAAAACTGGCCTTGTGCCTAACTTGGTTTGGTGCTCGACCAAGTAGATTTCATATATGGAATAGAAACAATAGACATATATCTTGTCTACATATTTTCTTCTTTCAAACATCTCTCTTATAAAAATAACCGATGTGTATTTGTTTGTTTTTTTGTATGAATCATGTCATGCACTGAAGATATTAGATTTTTCTACATTTATCTTTTTTCATTTTTGGCCATTCAAATGTTATTATTTGTATTTTCTATCCCCATTTCATTCTTTGATATAAATTTATCATGTTTTATTTTACTAACATTTTTTTATGCAGTCATTTTTGACAGCACAGGTATGCTCGTGCCTTTTTATAAAAAAAACAACAAAACCCCGAAAATTGCCTAAATATACATATCTATTGAATAGAATGTGTGTCATGATTGCATTTTGACCTATATTTCTTAGATATCTTATTAGTTACACTATTCATACATCTTAAACTCTTGCTCTCTTCTTAGTACCTAAATATTGGAAATATAATAGTAAATTATATTCTGAATCTTTATTCAATTCTTATGAAGATGAGTATTTGTGCAGCAGGTGGGTAGAATTGTTTAAACCCATGGTTTTAGTTGTGAATCAAGATACAATTAGGATTTATTCTTTAAAGGATGGGGGCAATCGATGTGGCCTAGTGGATAGGCAGTCGGATTTCAGAATCGCAGTACGCAAGTTTGAATCCCAGTCGTTGCCTTTGTGTTCATATTCTGATTAATACCCTTGGGAAAGGTATGAATCCCCACATTCCTTCCAGCTATTGCTATTCAAAAAAACTAACGTTTTACCATGAATAATAGTTTTTGGCATTAAATGACCTAAAAAGGTTGATATGCCGTAAAACACCATCAAAGAAAAAAAAAATCTCTGTGTATAACTCTTATTTATTTTGATAACTTTCTCCAATTGTCGTTATCTCTATGCTCACAAGCGGCAAAGTTTGGTAAGAATGAAACTCTGTGATTAAGATAGCAAACATCAGCCTCAGATATCTTGAGAGTTCCGCTCATTACAAAACAATCTGATAAAATGATAATGCATTGTTTATTTGCAGATTTTTTTCTGCTTGTAACTTTTTCACTGCAATAGCAATCCATTTACAAAATTTTTTTTTTTTAATTGCACTTAGCTAAAGTTTTTTCCTTTCTCTGTGATAGTTACTGATAGTATGACTTTTTCAACTAGGAGATAATAATTTTTTTTTTTCATTGAATTTACTATTCTGGAATCTATGGCTCTAATATCTGGATATTATAATGGCTTATCTTTTTAACAAACTTTCTATTTACTAGTTTAATATACAAGGTGGGGACAAAATGGTCTGACACATTTGTATGTTTAATAAAAGCAAATCAAAATAAATGACAAAAGTTTCTTTTTCACTTCATCAAATGTAAATACTATGTCTTTTTGTTTAATATCTACATTTTTATTTAATGCAAATGATTTGACAATTTTATAGCTTTTATTTTAGAAAATTTTAAAAGCAAATGAGAATAAATAAGGGCTTTTATCTTCCAAATGTACATATAAAAGGCAATCATATCATATGCACATTGGGAAAATAAAAACACTTTTGTCATTATTTATTCTAATTTGCTTTTATTAAACATACAAATATGCCGAATCATTTGTCCCAACCTCTATAAATGTAAATATACTTATAAAATGCCATTTAATATACATTTGAAAAAATAAAAACACTTTAGTCACTATTTGTTAATATATTTAAATTTTGTTTACTTGTACTTCAAGATATTGCTTTTATAAAATGTTATATAAAAAAACTTGTGACATCAACTTTTTCATTTACTTGTTATTATTTTTGTTTTGGTTAATGTTTGTATAATTCTCTAAGTTTGGCTCAAGGCTACTTAGAAGTCCTTTGAGAATGTTTAAAATCGGCTGTTTGTAAAGTTGTCTCATCTGACAAACTTCCATTTTATTCAAATCTTTTTTTTTTTTTTTCAAAATCCCAAAATTGTTACTTCAATATTAAACTGAATACTGCTTCCTGATGTTTTAACCCTCCTTCCTTTTTACATCTATATAAGTACATTTCTGGAATTGTTTGTTTGTTTGTGTTTTAGGTAATTTAATGCTGAGAACAATCATTTTTGATAGACGTTAGTTTTTATCCAAACTTAGTTTTTTGATTAACGCAACATGCACTATTTGACCCATAGCTGGAGGGAATGTAGGGATTCATACCATTTCCCATGGATATTAGTCCAAATATGAATGCAAACAAAACAACTGGGATTCGAACTCGCATATTATGTTTCCGAAGTCTGACTGTCTATCCACTGGGCCAAATTGACTTCTCATTTTAAAATTGAGTTCATCTTGCATTATTGGAAAAAAAACAGATTTGATTAGTTTTGGGAAAGTATACTTTTTTTTCATCTTAATAAAAGCAAAATTAATTTCATTTTGTTTAATACGATCTTGGAATATTAAATCATTCAAATGAAAACTGAAAAGTGCAAGCGAGAGAGAGAAAAACTAGAATCAAAACACTGCAGCATGTGCATAGCGTGTCGTGCTTCATTTGTGAACTAATTTTTGGTTGTACCCCTGCTAGCATAAACTCACTGGATCTTTGCTATTAACTTTAAAGAGTGTATAGTCTTGTTATTGATCTGAGCAGTGAAGTTTCAAATTTGAGTTAATAATTGCATTATTTGATAAAATTTTTCTGACATTTTTGGGTCAATCATCTCCCTCATTAAACATCAATGCTACAATATCAAACCTTGTTCGTTTGTTTCTGTTTTATGGCATATCAACCTTCTCAACTCATTTAATGCTGAGAACAATCATTTTTGTTAAACGTTATTTTTTGTCCAAACTTAGTTTTTGAATAACACAATATGCACTATTTAACCCATAGCTGGAGGGAATGTATGTGTTCATACCTTTTCCAAAGGTATTAGTCCAAATATGAACACAAACAGAATGACTGGGATTCAAACTCGCTTACTACGATTCCAAAGTCCAACTGCCTATCCATTGGGCCAAATCAACTTCCCCACAATATCAAACATAGTTCAATGAATAATATGAATGAAAATAAAAAAAAGTAATAAAGAACAGACGTAAAAAATATTAAGATGATTTATTCAGAAAAATGTTGACATGTATTTTCACCTAGAAACTTTCATATAAATATTTCATACAAGGATGGGATAATTGTTTCAGATGGAGTACGTCTAAATGAAAGTTGAGTTGGCGTTTTTTCAGAATAAATCTCTATCCTGATATTTTTACATCTGTTCTTTACTCCGTTTTGATTTTTATACATATAAATGAGTAAGTGTGTGACAAAGAAACTGGAAAAACCTAAAAGGAGCTTTTTTTTTGTGGATGTCTTGTGTAAGAAGTAGTATCTCTCCCTAGAGTATTAAGTTAATAAAACAGGGCAGGTGTTCTTTTCTCCTTTCTTACACTTGCTATATTTACTACAGCATATAGCAGCTGCAACTATTTGTTTCTTCAAATTCAACACATGGGGACCATTGCTCATTCATTCTTGGTTGGCCTCTATATCTTTGCTTTTTTTTATTATTATTATTTGCCATGTTCAATATAAAGAGAGAGAAAAAACATAAAAGGAATAAGAAACCTACACAGAAAAGTTTTAAAACTTTGTTGAAAAGGAATCAATGTCAAACGTATTCTCTGTGTGAGTGCATGCGCACGCACATGTGTGTGTGCGCGCGTGCGTGCACATGTTTTAATTAATACTCTGTCTAATCGGCAAATTCAATTATTTGATATGGTTGCGATAAATTTTTCACTGATTTTTTTTTAATTTTTATTTTTCGATTTCATTTTCTTTCATTTTCGGTTAATCTGTTAAAATTCTTCAATGCTGCTATTTTGGTTTTGCATGTGAATTATTCAATGAAAAATCCTTCGTTCTTTCTCTCTTCGTAAAGATTGAGTAATACGGACGAACACATTGAATATTTATTGATTCCTGAGGCAGGTTTAGGAGAGAAGGTTGCATTCAGAAGAGTATAGATTTCATTCATTCATTCTTTCATTCAATTTGTTTGTTTCTTTAGATTTATTTCCATGCTTGCCATGTTGATTAATGTATATTTATTTGGCGTTAATTCATGGCTTATTTTCTACTGGTTGGTATTATTAGTTTTTTATTTGGAGATAAAAGCTGTGTATACCTTTCATTGCTGCCTTGTTATTACTTCATCTTATTTTTAAACAGGAATCTAAAAGTATTAATCGGACTATTCTCCTCATACATAATATTCTCTGTTTCACGACGTTTCAGTCGAATCGGCCTTCCTCATGTGTCCTTAATAGTTCAATTAGTACTTTTAGATTTCATCATACCCCATCCCAAGGGTTTTGAAAAATAGTTTCATGGAAGTGGATTTTGGGCCAGTGGATAGACAGTCAGACTTCGGAATCACAGGACGCGAGTTTAAATTCCAGACATTCCATTTGCGTCCACATTTCGACTAATACTCTTGGGAAAGGTATAAATACCCACATTCCCTCCAGCTATGGGTCAAATAGTGCATATTGTGTTATTAAAAAATCAAGTGTTGACAAAAAATACCAAAAATGATTGTTATCGGCATTAAAATGACTTGAAAAAGGTTGATATGCCATAAAACACAAACAAATAAATTTAAACAGTTTCTGGCTTATCAAAACTTGTTGTTTTTAGTTCTCCTAATCAGAGCTAATAAACAACCTAATAAATTAATAACTAACCTTTTATTGACTTAATTGATTTAATAACCAATCTAATTATTCCTTGTAGAGAAATAACAGGCTTTTTTTTTAATAATATGTAGGGCTGTGACAATATGCTTTTATAAAAAAATATTCTTCTTGTTACTTGACTATTTTATGATTTTACCATTTCTGTACCAATCTGTAGTTTTTAGTAGGGCTGTGACAATATTCTTTTATTGAAAAATATTTTTTGTCACAGCACTAGTTATTTAGGCCGTAACAAGAATATTCTTTAATAAAAGCATATTGTCACAGCCCTAATAATATGGCTCTCCTTTGACTAATACAAAATACTTAATCTTTTAAGAACATCAGACATTTGGAAATAACTTTGACTTTAAGAATCTTATATATAAGATGAATATTCAAAAAAACAAAAACAACAGAACACTGATATAGTTAGATGAGTCCAAATATTTTTGTTCAACATTGTTAGAATTTATTTTACATTTTTACTACAACTGACAGTCACTGAAGGCCGTTGATTCTGTGTCTACACTTATCTACTATATATATATATATATATATATGATGTTTTATATCTCCTTATTCAATCCATTATACTTAATGTTTGCGTCTATAACAATCTGTAAATCACAAATTTTCTGATAAAAAAATAAGTTCCGTCCATATTCTATTCTTAGAGGTTCTCTTTAAAAAATATTTCTTCAATAATTGATTATGAGCTGTTCATCATTTATGAAAGCTTAGGATATTTCTTTTTAAACTTGTATTGTTTTCCTTAAAATATTTGAACCATTTTGAATTCAAGACAAAGATTAAATCTGTAGAAAGGTTGTTTTCTGAGAAAAGTTTTTATTATGAAAACCTTGTTTATTTTATTTTATTCTTTTGTTCTTATGAGAATACAAGTTTATGTTTTACGAAGACTTGAAATATTGAGTGCTTGTTTTTTTTTTTTTAAAGAGTGCTTGAAATTTTAAATAGATATTTCTATTGTTACTCAGGCTGACTAAGACACTTATTTCTAATTGCCTCCTCGTGCATCTGATTCATTTTGGTGAAGAAATAACTTAGTCTTGATCTTGTATTTAAATCAGTGTTGATATGTACAAATTAAAGCCAGAGCTTTAGATACAACCAATATTTCTAATAATCTTTCATGTGTTATACTGTTTATCTATAAAACATGCCAATGAAACTAATAAAAATTTCTGGTGACTCTACTTAATAGATATCTAAAAGTGAATTTGATATTTACTTTTCATGCATATTTCAATCTATTATTTGTTTTCTAGTTTATATATATATATATATATGTATATGTACATGTTTCATTAAAAAGAATTTTAATTTTCCTTTTTAATATTTTAAATTCAATTTCTTCTCGCTTTCTAACAAGAAAGTCGCTGGGTTGAATTTCTTAATATAATTTCCAAGCCTTTTTCCAAATGTTCTTGGTCTTTTTTTACCATCCTCAGGGATTAACATTTTTGTCAGTTACATTCTAGTTTTCCTTGTGTTTTGGTATGTTGTGTTCATTTTTTTTTCCAAATAATAAATTTAAAAGAGAGAGAGAGAGAGAGAGAGAGAGAGAAGATTAAAAGCTATAAAACTTTTCAGATTTAAAGACCATTGTTTCTCTCTTTTTACCCAATTTAAAAAAAAGAGAAATGACACTCGAGGGAGCCAAAAAAAAGTCTTTCTTTTCAAAATGCAAATTCCCTTATCTTTGTTGGATAAAAGTTATTCTTGACTCTTACGATTAAGTGAGAAAGGAAATTTATTCTATGCTCTCCTCTCTCTCTCCCTCTCCCTCTCCCAAAACTGCACTTTCATCCCCCTGAAAAAGACTTCTATTGCAAGATTTCTCCTTGACATAAAGTGCTACTGGCCATTTAGGGGAAGTCAATTTGGGCCAGTGGATAGGCAGTCTGACTTCGGAATTGTAGTGTGCGAATTCGAATTCCAGTCATTCTGTTTGCGTTCATATTTCACCTAATGCCCTTGGGAAAGTTATGAATCCCCACATTCCCTCCAGCTATGGGTTAAATAGTGCATATTGTGTTATTCAAAAAACTGTGGACAAAAAAATAGTGGATTTTGATTATAATTTCTTATCTTATCAGTTCTAAAGTTGATTTTTTGTTTTTCTAATAAAAAACACTTTAAATTGAAAAAAAATCTTCTAAATTCTAAATTTTCTTAAAGAAAGGAACATACCAAAAAATGGGATTAAATTTTTAGGCGTTTATAATCAAGCCTAGCAAATTTTAATACTTATCATAAAGTTATGATTTTTTTTGGTAATAAAATTCATAAAGTTCAAAAACGATCTCTATCTGAATCTTTTATTAATATTGAAAGTGAAATCTTATCAAAAGGAAGCCAAATATTTGATTGATTAATCATGAAGTAAATCTAAATATACACTTCGTATTACCATAAACAAAAACATCATCTTCTGTTGGATTCCTTATCACATAGGAATTAAAGAAGGAGACCAAGTGGACAAAGCAGCAAAATCCTAACTAAATATAGATGAAAGTATTAAAATACTAAACCCAAATAACCATCAATGGTAAAACACAAATAACCATTCATTAGACTCTGTCTGTATTAATCATTTACAATTTAAACTTGTTTTTCTCTCTAGTTGCTTCAACTGGAGTTGTTTATGTTCTTTGTTTTTTATTATGATTACACATGCATGTTTAGCTACTTACACCTTGCTTTGTTGCTTTCTGAAATGCTATTCCTTGTGCGCATAAAGCGAATATTTTACCTGTTTTGTTCCCTCTTTGAAAGACCCAGATAAAGAACTCCTCTGATAGATAATTTACCATTATTCCAAATTTACAAGAATTCTATTCATCTGCTCTTTATTGACAATTAACCGTTAGGAAGTTGTTTCGTTTAAAGTAATTTTTTTGTATTCTTTACATTCAAAGAAAATGGAATAATTGTCTATGTTTAGAGAGGTGAATTTTATTGTTCAGATTACTTGATGTTCACATAAAGCTTTTATTTTCTCTTAACTGTTCCTTCCCATTGTTATGAAAGCCAAATTAAAACATTGTTACATTCCGTTAATTTTTAAGGTGATTTCGGTTTGTTTTTTGTGGGGTTTTTTCTCAATTGAACTCAACCAATTTTTAATTGCTAAATAACACTTTGACTAATGAAGCTTTTTCTTGTTGTCTGAAATCAAATAGATTCATTAACTTTGTGTTTGTTCATTACATTTTTAGTTAATTATCTTTATGAAGAGAGTAAATTAATCTCATTATTTACTTGCGTATTTTTCAATCTGCCTCTTCCTATCAAAAACAAATAAAAAGTTAATCATTGCCTCGTCAAACTAAGATTTCAATTATCTAAAAATTTTTACGAATATATTTTTTATTGCCTGTCGTTGTAAAATGAAATTCATTCATTAGAAAAGAATAAACGCCATTATCTTTATATTTAGACTTGTTATTTGAAAATGCAAATTATACAAAAGTATAAAGAATTCATTTTGTTCACTTTGTATGAATGAGTTTTTCAAAATCAATCATATCTTTCCTGATTATATCATTAAAATATATTAACTAACCTCATGGATATGATATATGTTGGCTTCCATTTGCTTATATATGGGGTCGGTATTATTTGTACCTTTTTTTTTCCTTTGTTTTTTTTTGTTTTAGTTATTTTCACATTTTATTTGTAAAATATGATATGGGTTTCATAGTAGACTGGCGAGTAGCCCTATTCAGTATATTGATTAAAAATGTATGTATTCACCAACTCTCATATTAGAAGGAAACTAGGAGTATTGCCCGGCTTTGCTTAGGGGTTGTTTTGATGCTTCTATTCTGCTCATTTCAATTTGTTTGTTTTTTTGTAATTTCAAGATTTTTTTTTTTCTGGGATTTGAACTCGCGTACTGAGGAATCCAAAGTCCGACGGCCTATCCACTGGGCAAAATCAACTTCCCCTAAGTAATTTTTATTGAAAAATGCGATCTGAACAAATTATAAAAATACTTGAATTTTTTTTCCTCAAAATTCATAAAAATGAATTTTTTTTTTTACTGTTTTCAATTCCTGAAAGAATTCTCTATTTAATGCTATTTGAGGCATGCGTGACTTTCAATCAGAATTTTAAAAATTTATTTTTGAAGATTCGATTATGTTTCATAAAAAAATGAAAACACATATATGATAAGCTGAAAGATAATTAATGATATATTTCCTATTTCTTAACATACAAGATAAAAAATATAACTTTAAATTTTCAGATTTTCAATTTCATATTGCCAAAATTCATTTTTTTTCAATTTCATATTGCCAAAATTCATTTTTTTTTCTTTTTACAATATTAACTCTCTTCTCTAACCAGAGGTATGTTAAATTCTGGACTTTTGACTTATAAGGAAAATGGAGACAAAAATGTAAAATTATGCATATATACTTAAGCAAATGAATGAATGAATAAATAGATAAAGAATTGGATGATGAAAAAAGATTTACATCTATACAAAGTTTACTTTTCACTTAATAATTGGGCAAGAAGTTCATATTAATTGGATAATTTCTTGATTTTTAGTAGATTTTTAGAGTATCAAAAAGATACTTTCACTTTTTGGGGGCCTTGGATAGATAGACAGACAGACAGCGCTCTTATTATAGTGAAGATTTAAATCACAAAAGCCAGATTTTGATTAAAATGGAAGAAATTATATTTGAATTAGATTGGCAAACTTTGAATTTATAACAAGTCAAAAAAAAAAAAGAAAAAAACAACTAAAAGACTGACCCCTTAAGAATGGTTTCATTTTAATAATTCTATGAAAGATAATAAATTGTATGAAAAAGCTTAAGAAGAGGTTTGTTCCTATTGATTTTCCCCACAAGTGTTTATATTGATTAAATAATCATCTTCATAAAATTCTAAAAGTTTGAGTTATATCATCCATTTTTGTTTTTGGGTTTTTTTTGCACAAATGCTGGAGGTCTGGTTTTTGAAGACATATTTGCTAACAATTAATTTTTAAAATGGCTTCTTCTTATTTTGATCGCAACTCTTAGGGCAAATAATTCTTTTCCTTCTCAATAAACTTCAGTTTGATTATTCAAGAATTTATGAATTGTGTGACTATTTTCTACTTCTCCCTCCCTCCCTCTTCTTCTTTAATGAAGAACAATGATAATTTTATCAGACAATGACAAGGGAGATTTTGTTTTCACTTATCCAAACTTTTATTAAAACTGCTTTTGTCTGTTAATAGATACTACGAAATGAAACTAAAGAAAAAAATGATCACAGTTTCCTTTATAATTTTCCCAGTAGTTCAACTAAGAAGGGTCAATCCTATTATAGTAGATAATGTCATGAATATTGAAAAGCTGCATCAATCTACTATTTTGGTTATATTTTTTTCTTTTTTTTTTTTGCTTACTTGTCTTCTTTTCTTTATTTTTTTTATTTCTTTCTGTCTTCTTTCTTTTCTTT
>JAYKTE010174781.1:0-12725 GCA_036873565.1 Xipholeptos notoides | reverse complement strand
TGTAAAAAAAAGAATAAATACCCTACATATTTTATTAGTTCTAAATGTATTTTCAAAATTCACCCAAATTTTGAAATTTTTTACCACCACAAAAAAAACTTAAAAACATAATGAAAAAGGATTTCCACTGTTAAAAAAAAAATTATTATTTCATAGTTTTGATGAAACTGCTAACTAGAAACATCAATTTTTTTCTAAAATCTCCAACAACTGAAAATAATTTGAGCAGAATTACATCAGCAATCAGGATTATCAAATATGGTAACTACAACAGACTAGAATTTAAAAAAACACACACATACACAACTAATATTTTTTAAGCAAAGAGAAATAAGCTAAGATTATTTTATTTTTACAGGCATATTTTATTGTTTGGGATCATTGAATGTCAATATCTTTTTTGTGTATTCATCACACTGCAAATAGAATCATTAATGTGTAGCTTTTTACTTCCTATTTCAAATACAATAATTGGATCAAAAGTTTCGTATTTGACAGGTAAAAAGACTATGGTAATCATCAATAAAAAATTTAAGCAGTCTATAATTTATGGTTTTGAAATTGAATTGAAAATTTCATTATTTTTAGGTAACTACAATTATTAATACAAAGCTTGATTGAAGAAATGTAATCTAACAGTATAAGAAAAATCCTTTAATAAAAAGGAATAGCTACATGCACTGAAGATGAAATGGCCAAGATGTGAGGATGCTATGTTAAAAGTATTAAAATGTTTACAAAAATGCAGGTAACAAATATATTAAAGGAAAATATAGACCTGTAACTTACAAAAATGTTCATTGTAAGTGTTGAGTTAGGAATATAATTGGTACAACAAATAATGGCATTTTGTAATTATATAGAGAGATTAACAATGGATCAAAAGATTGCCTGTGTGTTACCTGCTTTTGCTAGTCAGTAAAAAGCTTTTCAGACTTTCATTGACATCTCAATAAAGAAAAGCCGGTTTCGAATGGGATAAGCAGAATATGAAAACCTCCATCAAGCCTGTCTTGTTTGCTGATGAATACAAAGCCACATAAGGTATATTGGATGGATGACATAACAGATGTTCTATGATGATTCTTTCCTAATGTACTTTTTGCATCAAGCATTTAACAACATACTCAGGACACATTTAAACTTAATTCTTTAGGCACATATGCATTTTAATGTAGCGCCCTGGATAAGAACTATGCAACATATCAAAGCTAATTAATGAAGCTGTTTATTGTGATTTTCAGAATTGGTTTAATATGATATATTTTAAAATTAGGAATGTCCTTAAATATCATGCCTAAGATTATTATTCCAAAACAGAATTTTATCAACTACCATCATGCACATTAGAAAGATACAATTAAATGGCATGCAAAGAAGAGCATTTGCTTTCTGTGCACAATTGGTTTATTATTCTGGAGCCAAATGACAAAGTGGATACTAATAAATAGAATGTTATTTTTCATTTACTTTTGTACAGTTTATTTGTTGAGTGTAAGATATATCTGACATATTTATTCTTTTTCCTTTTTTAAACCATCAGATCAAGTTAATGACTCCACTAATGAAGTAAAATCATAAACACCCTAGAAACCTAAGAATACATAATATACAAGTCTTTCAGATGATTCAACACTATATTGTCTCTATTCTTTCTATTATTTACAACAAAATAAAAAAACAAATACTATAGCAACCTTAAAATCCTACTGACACTTATAAGATTATTCTTCAAAAAATCTCCATGAAGATGATATGAAAAAAACAAAAGAAAAAATGATAGGACAAAATTTTGAAGTCAATGGCACTATGAGAACATATTCATTGAATTAAAGATTTGATTTAAAAAATACATGAAGTTACTAGGAAAAGGCAGCTAAAGTGTACAGCAATCAATATATTATTAATGATAGCGAAAATGAGAATATGTAAGTACTTAAAATGTTACTGAGTGTAAATAGAAAATAGAATTGAAATAAAATATAAAAGTCATTACTGCAATATGGATTGATGAAATATTCAAAAAGAATTCAGAAATAACTTTCTCAAGAAAAAATAACTAGTTATTGTCCCTGACCTCATCTAAAAGCAACTGTCACATGTTGCATAAAATGTGAGAACAATAGAGGAAAAAACTATTCATCTCAATACATAACATTGTGTAGATAGAGGCAATATAAAACATAACTGATGAATCTTTAATGAAAGATATAAAATCTATGCTATTCTACAAAATTCTAGAAACATGTCTTCTTAACAAGCAGTAACCATTTCTAGACCAATTATCCAGAAATTAGTCATAGATGTTTATCTCTATGAGGAAATGATTGAATTTTATGAGTCTATGCCTCATTCCATGAAATAAAATGTATCCTCAATCAGAAAATTTATAGAAACAGAAGCATTATGGGGCACTTTGAAGGAATCTAATATTGTTTCTTTAGTATTTCAGAAATTTTGATTATCTTGAGCACTCTGATGGAGTACACAAAAATGTTATAATTCAAGATATCTTGGGTTACTTTTTTTTAAATTTTTTTATACAGGTTTACAGTAAAATTTATATTGCGTACTTATAAAAAAAAAAAACGGTCTTTTTAAAATCACTCATGTCATCACGTGAAAGTATTTAATAGAAAAAAAATTAATATTCATATCTGGTAAATATCCATTTAATATAAAAAAGAGCAAGAGTTAATATTGTATGGGGTCAATAAAAAATAAGATTCATGTTCTTTACAATCTATATGAATAAAAAAGTAGTGGTACAAAAAAGGGTTGTTGGATAGACAAAACCAACCAATCCAATCAATGCTATTGAATTCATCAAGTTTCAATATCAGTTTCCAATGAGATAAAATGCTGGTCTCATGAATTATTTCAACATTCCATAAACTACAAAATTAGATGAAGTCTATAAGTGAGGTGATGGAAATTTTTTTTTTTTCCTAAATAAAGTGTGATAATCTTATTTATGTGTGTACAAGAAATATCATAAACATAAATATCATATCCATTAGTGTTATGAATAATTCCGGATGGGATAGTTTTAGTACTTTAATAAAGTAAAATTCATACCCAGTAATATGTAAAATATTCTACAAAGCAATATAAATTATAAGGAAAAGGAAAGAAATAACCACCCATTGCAAATATATTGTATTTTAATCAATATATTGATATACTAGCATCTAAAAACTGTTTTCTTTCATTTCATAAATACAAATTCATTTCAAATAAAATCAAAACTTTTTCACAAATTTATTATTTATCTATTATTAAATTTGTCCTATATACTTTGTATATATATATTTCTATATAGACATATACAAACATCAATACATAGACACACATATACACCCATATAGAAATGTGTGCTTCATATCACATATTTTCAGTTGCAATAGATAAATGAAGGTAGAGAAGTGCAACTTTAGTTACATCTAGTGTTGACAAGGACTTTAACTAGACATTTATTCTTTATACCTGTTAGCTAAGGGCTGCATATTGTCCACTGCACAGCAAACTCAAAAGATGATGAAAAAATACCCTTAATATCCACTTTTCCGTCCAGAAATAATATATGGACAACTTATCATTCTGACTATTGAGATTTGCTGAAATTTCTGAGAAACCTGTTTTAATAATATATCTTAAAACTACCCAAAGACTACTACAGATTATAAAGAGTATTAAGTATAGTAGCAAAATGCAGGATATAATTCTTCAGTTGATTTGTGCATATTCATTATGAATACTATAATGAAGTTGTGTTCTATGTAAAGAAATAAACTAAATTTTGTTTTATATTATTTCAATAAACATTATAAAAAAATGAAATTAGCACCCCACCATGATAATAATCACCATGAATCACTTATATTAGTAATATTTATGTCAGCTGTGAAAGTAGGCATGTCACTATTTCATTATAAAAACAAAAAAAAAACAGACACTATTGCTAATCTACAAACATTTACAAATATATGAAATACAAGCATGCATGAAATGATAGAATCATGCATCTAATATTTTTTTTTAATCAAACATTATTGCAAATTTTAACTTTAAAATCTCTTACATTTTGAATTTCTTTATATTCATAACTATTAATAGACCGGAAATATTCTCTTTCTTTCGTTAGAAAAAATTACACAAACTTAAACATATTTGCAATAGAATCTAAAGAAAATGAAATATTTACACATTCAATACTTTATTGTACATTTTTAAAACTAAATTCCTTAGTAATGTATTATATGAATTTTATCCTGTTTTCTCAATAAAAAAAAAAGGGGAAAACTGATAAAAACATTAACAACACATTAAGAAGATAGTAGAAATTTCAACATTTTTGTTGATTATCTTATTTGGTCTCACTGTTTTTCTATTCATAAATAGAAAAATTTTTAAAAAGTGTAAATATTTAACATACAACTGAAAAATCAAATAAAAAAAAAGAATAGGAATATCCCAGTCTACAAATCAGCTGTGAACTGAATGTGATACAGAAAATAAAACTGGAATTTTTTTCTCTTTCCTTCTCAATCAAGAATAGAAGAATTTAAAAAATCCCACAGTGATAATAAAAGATAAAACAATTACCTGGACGTTTTCGTTTCTTGCTTGTGGAAGCTCCCATTTAATATCCATAAAAATGTATAATGTATCCCTTTTAAAAAGCCGGTATACTGAGACCAGATAAAATCCACTATACTGGTTTTATAGGGAGTAGCAGTAGCTCAATGCACAATCAGCGTTCAAACGCAACACATGTATGCGCAGATAGGTACACGCACACATGGTAGAGAGTGGGGCATATGGTTTATGAAAGAGAGATGCAGCAACTTGGTCCAGAAGGAAATAACAAAAATCCTTTGGATAACAAAAAAATATTACTGCAGCCTTTATACAGGTAGTGACCCAAGAGAGGGGGTATCAAGAGCAAACACAAACTTCATGTAAACTGAACAGTGATAGAAAAAATCACATGGAATTTAAATATCTCTTTTTCTTCTTTCAAAAAGGAAAAAAAGGAAAGAAACACACACACACACACACACATTACAGATACAAAGAGCACAACAAGAATTACTGAGGGTGAGGGAGAGGAACAATGCATGCAAGTGAAGAAGAGAGTGAGCATAGCATCTTTTGAAAGAACAGTCTAACATGTAATAAAAGCTTTGAGCAGTGGTTGTATGTTTGGGGAAGTAGGGGAAAATATTTGGAGAATGAGTTTTGATGCTATTATGAGGAGGGGAGAAAGAAGAAAAGTCTAAGAAAGGGTGAATTAGGGTATAGAAGTCTAATAAAAGCAAAGAAAAAAATGAGATAAATAAATTAGGGAAAAATGGGATAAAAAAAACAAAGCTATAAATTGAAAAAAACGGGAATAAAAGAAAAAGAGCAACCAAAAAGGAATGGAGAGAGAGTTAAAGTGAAAAAAAAAAAAAGAAATAAAGAAAAAAAAGAAAGAAAGAAAAAGGAAAAAAAAAACGGAGAAATGATACAAAGAGAAAAAGGATTCCAATGTTCTTAATAGAAGATGTTAAAAAATTAACAAAATTTTAAAAATATCAACAAAGACTCCCAGATAAAATAGATATCTGGGAAAATAGTAAAGAACGGAAAAGAGGGTTTGGAAAACAAGATCTAAAACAGTATTCAAAGAGAAATCAAAAAAGACAAAAGAAACTATAATGGTGCATGTGGGGAGAATACAAAAAAGAAGAAGAAAAAGTTTTAGAGTAAAAACAGAAGTATGGGATAGTAAAAAAGGAGAAAAGAGATAAAAAAGTAAAGAGAAGTTCATGAGAATTAGTGAGAGAAAAATTCTAAGTGTTTAGAGAACGATAGAAAGTGTATGCAGAGGGAGTGAGTTATTTGAAGATCTGTATTAGCTGTTACTACTTTCAACTAATATATTTCTAACAATTACTATAGATGTTTTCAATGAAGCTTTTTTTTTATAATGAAAAGAGCAGTTTTCATATTGCTATTCAGTCTGACAGACTGTCATCTCTTTCTTTTATATACTGTTTATCACATGTTCATTTCATTCTTAGCTGAGTACTTATAATCATTTTTTTCTTCTATTATTTTATATAAATTGTCTCAAAAAAGCTTTTTTAGTTGTTGGTTTTTTGAAGGAGGATTGTGAATGAATATTTGGTAACAACTATATATACACTTTCATCTTTTATTTGCCAATAGACAGGATTTAGAAACCTTAAGTTTTTTATGATTATAAATTTTTTAGATTTATACCTTTATTTGAAAAAAATGTTGCAAGTTTATCCTTTACCTTAATTTTTGTTTAAACTCAGTAAAAATGTATCTCAAATTTTCAAAAAATAATAATGCTAGTTACATCCGGGATGAGAAAAGAATAAATCAATACAATAAAAAAGTTATTAAAGTCTATTAGGATTAATAGATGGTTATAAATAGTTTGTACTAATCAAGATGTAATAGGTTATTTCATGCAAGACAAATTAATAAAATTTTCTGAATGTGTGTTTGTGTTTGTGCATGTGTACAAGGTTAGTTTTAGGAACTGCAGAGCTCAATAGGAAACATTTTTGACAGGCTTCTAAGGTCAGAGACAAATTTTGTGGAATCATATGTATTTAACATTGCGGGGTTCCTTAAGTGAATTACTCACTTTGCAAATGGCAGATTGCTATTTAATTAATACAAAGTCCTTGCCCAATTTTTCTTGGGTAATATACAAGGAATCCATAGAGTACTTTTTAAATTCAAAGTATTCACCATAAAATTAATATAAACAAATGCATGGAAATTATTACAAAACATGGTTTATGTATCTAGTACATTTTTGCAAAGTGTAAAGAGAATTTATGAGCATTCAATATTTATGTTAACTGTCAACTGAATTGGAGGATATCTAGCTTCTTGTATACTAGTAGATAAACACAAAAGAAAGGTTGTAAAATGTGCAGACTTATAAATTTGACGCAACAGTACCTCATTTAGTAACAATAACAGGTTGAAGATCTATAACCTAGTATCAAAATTCAATTCATTGCACCCACTTTTGGACTTATTGGAAGTTAAAGTATGAATTAACTTAGTACTAAAATGATGATGTACGTATAGTTGCCTACCTTCAAAGGACATTTATAACTATGGCCTTTGAACTTAGAAAATAACCACAGGTGTAGGAAGGGAGTGAAAGAGCACTGAAAGAAGGAAGGGAGTAAAAGAGCACTGAAAGAAGGAAGGGAGTAAAAGAGCACTGAAAGAAGGAAGGGAGTAAAAGAGCAATGAAAGAAGGAAGGGAGTAAAAGAGCACTGAAAGAAGGAAGGGAGTAAAAGAACACTGAAAGAAGGAAGGGAGTAAAAGAACACTGAAAGAAGGAAAGGAGTAAAAGAGCACAGAAAGAAGGAAAGGAGTAAAAGAGCACAGAAAGAAGGAAGGGAGTAAGAGCACAGAAAGAAAGGAAAGGAGGAAAAGAGCACAGAAAGAAAGGAAAGGAGGAAAAGAGCACAGAAAGAGAGGAAAGGAGGAAAAGAGCACAGAAAGAGAGAAAAGGAGGAAAAGAGCACAGGAAGAGACGAAGTAAAGAAAATGCCACAGAAAGAAAGGAAGGGAAAAAAGGACCTAAAAAGAAGATAGGGAATAAAAGGGTCCAAAAATAAGGAATGGAGGAAAAATTCACAGAAAAATGAAAGGGAGTAAAAATTCACAGTCAGATGGAACTAGGGAGGAAGAAGACACAGAAAAATTAAAGGGAGGAAAAGGATCAGAGACAAGAGAAAAAGGTGGCAGAGAGAAGGAAAAGGGAAAACGGAGGAAGAAAGGTGGAAAAGTGGCCTGAAAAATATAATGAGAGGAAAAGGTCACAGAAAGAGTTTAAATTTGAAAACAGCACAGAAACAATCCAAATTGGCAAAGGCACATAAAGAATTTAACCCTACCAGACCTGAGCTACTGAACCTAATTTACTCCTGTGTCTGGCTTCCTGGGCAAAATTGTGAAAAAAATTTTATCACATTGATAATTTTTGCCTTTCATCTACTGTCAGTATTCAGCCAGTCTGCCCAACAAGTGGAGCCCTCATTGATGAACAGATACTTTCTGCAGTGGGTGCACCAGAACTTTGTCTTCACCTTCTTTTGGGTGTTGTTTTTGTAAGATAATCCAGGGTGCTGTTTGTTGTATCTCAGGTGTTTCTCCATGCACATAGCACAAATGTGGTCAGATGAGGTGTCAGGGCGAATTTCAGGGAAGTGGTAGCCTGCCTTCAGGCGTTGAACTCAGGATTCTTGAGGTCCTTTGCAAACGGCTGTGGAATGGTAATTTCCTACTAGTTTCAGACACAGTGTTTGAATGTATCTTGTGAAGTACAGAGGTTTTCCGGCAGCTCTTTGTGTAGAAAGGTCCAACACATAGGAGTTGTTGCAAGCCCACATGAAGAATAAGATGAAGAGGCATCGGAGCCAGTGGTAGTAGCATCATGAACGGTGAAGACGGGTCATCTGGTTGTTCTTGTCGAAACTACCTATGTACTTGTTGTAGTACAAGCCAAGCTATGGAATGCTCACTTTAGTGAAAGTACCATCCTTCTTCCGGTTGACAGTTCCCGTAAGCATGGTGGTTGGAGATGAAGGTATCAACTTTCATCTCGAGAGAGTTTCTTGAGTACCTTGAGAGACTTTGGAAAGAATGTTCTTTGGAAAGAGATTTCCAACAATCCCTGTTTGTAGGTGGCTCACAGCATGTTAGACCAGAATCACTGAGTTGAAGCGATCCATGACCAGAATGTGTTAGCTACCCCCCATCCTAGCAGACTAGTTGAGTGACACGTGCCCTACTTTGAAACCTCGATTTTGATCTAGGCCCACTTGCATCATCAGAATTATCATCACTTTCTTATTCATTGATATATTCATCATCACTAGCGTTACTTAATTCAGAAACATACACCTGATCAAATTCGCCTTCATCTAAATCAGAATTTGTCACTTTATCCAACACTTGTTGCACCCAAGTACTTGATTCGTCACTAGCTCACTTCATGGCTACTTTAGTCTACAAAACAACTCACAACTCAGCCAAAACAAAAAAAGCCATTTGCAGAACGTTAGGTTTGCGCTAAATCAAGCGATTTTTAGCGCTCCGACAACACAAAAACACGTGATCAGAAAAATATCAGTTTAGCGCTAACTTGGTATATAGCATTTTCGGAAATTACTGGTATATTGGTAACTTGGTCTGGTAGGGTTAAGTTGGAAAATCACACAGAAATAATTTACATTTTGAAATTGCACCTAAAATTTAAGTTAGGAAACGACACAGTAGTAATTTAACTTGGAAAACAACACAGAAAGAATTTAACTTGGAAAACGGCACAGAAAGAATTTAACTTGGAAAACGGCACAGAAAGAATTTAACTTGGAAAACGGCACAGAAAGACGGATGCTAGCAAAAGATACAGAAAAAAGTTAACTAGAAAATAACTAATAATCAAAACAACTAAATAACTCTGGAAGGAGAGTAAAAAAGGATAAAATGAGGACCTATCCGAATGAAGCATATGGCAGAGAGCAAGAGAAAAGCTTTGAAAATAGAATATTTTAAAAATACTCATCAAATTTAACTAACAAAGATAACAGTAAAACAGAACCATATCCAAAATACAAATTTTTAGACTAATAATGATGATGGTATTAGTTCTGTTTAATAATAATAATGATGAAATTAATATTAATAAAAAAAGGACAATAATTTCAAAGACTAAGTAAATTCTAGTAGTGTAATTTTTAAAAAAATCAATTTTGCGTAAATTTTGCTGTAAAAACTGTAAGGGAATAAATTTAAATGAGTCAAACAGAACACAGAAAAGAGGAAAGGAAAAAAATAAAGTGAACACACTCAAAGCAGAAAACCAATGAACTATTTAAAATAAGGAAATAGAAAGAATACCAAAAGAAGAGAGAAAAAGGAATAGAAAAAATGTTTAAAAATAAGTGGGAAGCAAGAGAAAATGGCGAAGAAGATAAGGTATAATGAAGAAAACTAAACCAACAAAAACAAAATTAGATATTAAATAAGAAAATGAAGGAAAAATGAAAGAGAATTCAAAAAAAAAAAAAAAAGAAATTATCATAAAAAAAGAAATTTGAAATAATATACAAGGCAAAGCAAGAAAAAGTTGTACCAATTACTTCCCTTTCATTAATTTTTTTTTTTTTTCATTGATTTAAATGAAAATGAAATAAATGTGGTTTCAAATGTCAGGCAATCATTTATGATGATACTTATCTGAATTTGTGAGCAAATATTAAATAATATAGGTTACTATGGAGTTTACAATTAAATAGACATAGTGCACTCATGCCAATGTGTGATAAAAAGAAGAATGGAATTATCAAGATTTTTTTATTACAAAAATAGTATTCAATATTATGAGACATATATTTTAGCAAATCATGGCTAGAAAAATATTTAGAAACTAAATTTCCATTTTAAAATTGTTTAAAGGTAAAAGACAAATGTTTCTTTGTTGTTTGTTTTTCTACGCCTCCAATAAATAATAAAATACAAGAAGCTATGTGACTTTTAAAAGTCATCTTTTTCTAATTAAGGTACTTAAATGTAAATATAGACACTATATCATTATCATAAAAGTGACAAAACAATAAATATATGCTCAGCTTAACTGTTAAAACATGAAATATTCAACTTATTAAAGTAATTTTTAGTTTTAGCAAAGAAGGATTTTAAAAGACAATTTACTAGCATACACATTATAGAATTAAATATTCCTAGAATGAGAAAAAATGTAGTGCAAAGGTTTGTTGTTTTTGATGTAGTGCAAAGGTTTGTTGTTTTCGTTAAAAAAAAGTTTAAATATTTTATTATAAAGAGACAAATGTTTTTCAGAAAGAAAATTTCCATTCTAAATTTTACAAAATCATTTTTTCCTAAACTTTTTACATACTTTTTGGTTAACCCTCTAGATAGGAAGAATTCCATAGTAAATGTGTAATTTAAAAGAATGGTAGCCTACCTTTCCTGTTGATTTTCTTTATAGAACAAAATATTGTTTAGTGGAAAATGGTCTGTTTACATGATAAAGCTTCTTCCAAGTAAAAGCTAACAAATTATTTTTACTAAAAAAAATATTATTTCAGAGTGGCAATTGAGATATAAGTGACAAAGCGCAATCCTGATGCAAAAATGAACCGCCTTGTTCATCACTGGCAAAAGTGAATTGAGAATAGTGGCAACTTTATGTACCACTTTAATTTTCAAAAAATAGGTGGTGTTACTTTTAAAATGACCATAGTAATGTAAATGGCTTTTTTTTAAATTTAAAACAAAATTTATTCTTTCTTTTTACTTAACCCTTACAAACTTATGGTACGGCTCTTCTGGTACTTCTCTTTAGCACTTAACACTGGTTTTGCGGTACATGGCCTTGTTTATAAACAAATTTCAAAGCAACTGTCTGACTAATTAGCAGTGCTTTCACAAACAGGTTTCAGCATGGACTATCAACAGAACCTTTGTCAAGTATTTCCAAATGTAAGGCTTTAAAGAGTTAAATTTCAAAATGGTAAAATTGAATTTTTTTCAAAAGTTCTTTTTATTTGTATCATTTTACTTTCAAGAATCCTTCATTGTTACTAAGAGAAACTTGAACCTGAAGAAAAATCATCCTTTATGTAAAATTATTTATACAAAAATTATTTGTTATTTTTCACAAAAAACTTCTTTTTATCACCAATCCAATACCAGGTTGCATAGATGGTTTTTCATAAAATAGATGATTGAAATCTGTGAGTAATCAATACATCTTTATAAATGGATTCCAATTATCAAAGTACCAAGTATATATATCCAATTACCAAAGTATTGCTAATAGCTCCAGCCACTTATATATTCATGATTGGTTATGAATAACGAAAAGTCACAGATAATGCAATTACTAATGTTATTTCAAATACTTCAGCCTCACAACTAAGGACAATAAAATCTCATCCAACTAAATAAGCAATCCCGTATTCCTTGTATCTCCAGACAAGCTCTGAGTGTTAAGCTTCTGAATAAATAAGACATAGACTTTACTATGACAACTGATTGACCACTATTGAGAATAAGTCAATAAAATGAACACCATACTCATAATTTTTTTTTTCTAAAACCATAATCTGCCTTGATTTGCCAAATGACATGTTAGGGTGACAAGCTTGACAACCTTGTGTTTAAGCTGCACTGGTATAAAAATAATAATTAAATGGAATAGAAATAGGTCAGGTTATAAGATTAATTATGTATTTAATTTTACTGTACCCAGGAACCCAAATTACAAGGAGGATTATGCAACAGTTATTAGAGGTTGGTTCAAGACCTAAAAATAACAGTGCTGTGTCATCCTAATAATGAGATTCTTATTTTGAAAAAGATACATTATTACCATCAAGACTTTTTTGCTTTTATCTTTTCCAAATAGCAACCATGAATACTTATGATTATACTCCTAGAGTAATTATCCTAACTAGTATTACCCCAGGATTTATACAGATACATAGACTGACTTAAAATTACCTTTCCAATTTTATATTTCAAAATCACAATCTATTGGACCTTAAAAGCATATCTGGTTTTCAATATAAAAGTTATGTAGAAATAAAATAAATTTTAGCTTTCTTAAATTTTTGCCAATTTCTCCAGAAATAAGGTCCAAAAGCCA
>JAYKTE010174670.1:0-12726 GCA_036873565.1 Xipholeptos notoides | reverse complement strand
ACCCTTTAATAAGGGTGGCCCCAGCAGGTGCGCATTCACACACACGAGCATAGTACCAAAATCTTTTCTTTCTACCCAATATTTTTTTTTTTAATTATTGTTTTAATCTTTTGAATAAATTTTAATTTGAAAACAGTAAATTTTACTTAATTAGAATTGTTAAGCAAACATTGCTTTAAATTTTCATTTGTTTATCGATTATTTTTTAGCCAGAATAATCATTAAATTCTCTTCTTTTTGTTAAACTTCCTCCTTTCTAAATATTCAATTAATTAGGGGGAAAAAGCCGGTGCGTGCGTGTGTCGTGGTGTGCGTTTTGTGCGTAATTATAAGAAATAAAACACAATTAATTGAAATTTTCGAGAAAAAAAAATATAACTTATTAATTCAAAATTATTTTCCTATTATTTAAAATCTCGTTTTATAAAAAATATTTTATTTTGAGAAAAATCAATAATTTTTTAAAAAGAAAAAAAGGTGAGCATTTTGTTTTTAAAAGTTGGTTTTGGTTTACTGTTTCGAATAAAAAAATGTCAAATAACCAACATGTTTGTATGAAAGAATAATTGAGTAATTTCAATCGCCCAATTGTTTATTTTATGAATGTTATTAAGTCACAACACAACACAACTATTTGTCCACACCCTCTAAAGAGTCAACAACGGTTGTTGGTCACCATCACCATACACACACATGGCATCATGGTAGTTGTTGTTTTTTATTATTAATTTTTAATATCTTTTTTAATAAACATTTATCTTCAAGTCGTTTTTTACATAAAATCAAATAAAATGTTATTAATTTATTCCAACCATTTAAAAAAGGATGTAAGTTAAAAATCAAACACTCTGCTTCGCGGCTATTTTGCCCATGACATTCTAAAAGTAAGACCCGTAGATATAAAGTTAGACGCATGTCTCTCCGCCATCTTACTAGGATTGTTCTTTATAATTTTATTTAGTTAATTTTCTTTTTGTTGGCCAATCACTTACCAAATTATATTTAAGGTATGGAAAAAAATGATTTTTTTTACCATTCTTGTCTTCCTTATCATGTCTTCTTGCTTCCACTGCTGCAACAACTCATTACCGGAAGGTTCTTTTTCCGATGAGGAGCGATAACCGTCTTCTTCCTCAAAAGTTCGCTTTTCTACCGGTTTTCTGGCCTTTAATTTCTTCCGTTCAAATGGACCTATTTCAACTCTTACCTTTAGTGTCTATATTGATATTATTATTAGTAGTAGTATAATAATATTTACAGATGTCATTATTTACCTTAAATCATTTATCTGTTATTAAAATGTTCTGAATTTTCATATCTTTAATTGCCATTTTCAGTCGGCGCTTCTTCGCTATGCTCACATCATTTTTCAAAATGTTGATAATTCATCAGCTGTTACATAAATAAATTTCTTCATTAATTCATTTCGTATGTCTTGTTTCTTTTTTTTTTTTGTCAAATATTTTTAATTCTTTTCATTGTCCCTCATTGATTTATTCCCAGCTTTTATTGATTATTAATTTTTTTCTTAAATCTCCGCAACCAATTTCTCTAAAGAAACAAGAAGGAAAAAAAACGCACATTTAAAACAAACAGACAAGAAAGACATTTTAGTTAAGAAATAAAAGTATACTTTTCAAAGGTATGTCTGAAATTTAATTTTGAAATAAGCAAACAAGACATGAATAAATAATTATTTTTAATTAAAGATAATCAGTGCACAGTGAGTGCACTTATTCATAAATGTCAAACGAAACAGGATGAGGGAGGGCTCTCTCTCTCTCTCTCTTCCTGAAACTTTTGTAAAAATAATCTATCCTTATTATTGAATGAATCTGATTATTTGCATTTAATCTCACTTGGTTTTCATACATTGAATAATTGTAAATATTTGATTTAATATTGTAATATTCTGTTATTATTGATTTTGCTACTGACCTACATCCTCCATTATTATAACTACCGTCTCTCTATCTCTCTGATCCCCCTCTCTCTTCTGTTGTATACATTATGATCCTCCCTCCCTTTCTCGTTGCAAATGCATCTTAAGTAAGTACAGCTAAACCAGACATAGCACTCACCCACCAAGCACTAAAGATGGAAGCAGTAGTGCAGTGCACTGTGCAGTGACCCACTCACCCAACAGTCACCCATATATATCTTTACATTATTACACAATAAAACAAATGTTTTCTTTCGTTTTTCTGGCTAATAAACAAAATAACCAATAAATTATTATTCTTATTTTCGTGCTTCCCACTTCTAAAGATATTTTTGGGGAAACTACAAAAGCAATTTTTATTTATTTATTCAGTAAACACATGGTTTCACTAAGCCACTTTTTTTTCAAAATAATTAATAAATAAATAAAACAATTATTTAAGCTAAGATAATTCGTTTATTCCTCACTCACATCAAAATGTTGAAGGGAGGGTGCTTCTTCTTTGAATCTACAGTAAAATTATTCGTTTAATTCCTTAAACCACTGAAAAACGGCCGATATCAACCGCTAAAATAGAAATAAAATTAAATAATTTTTTTAATTACTCTTTTTTGTTTATAGTTAGCAAGAGTTTGCTTGCCAGCTTGATGGTTAAACAAAAACAATTAGTAACGAATTTTATTAGCGGGCTGTTTGTTGTCCTGTCCTCATCTTTTTTTGTGTTACTTATTACACTACGTTCCGGCCAACTAGGCTTCGCTTCTGGTCTTCGTCGCCTATAAAAAAAAAAGATGACAACAGTCCGCTAATAAAAATCGTTACTAAATTATGAAGCCTCATCTCAATGAATTCCTAAATGAATATATAAACAATTAGGTTAAACAATAATGAAATATGAAAAGAACGGTATTGGTCGGTTCGGTCCAGCCAGCCGCAGTCGTCCAGTGTGTAGTCATAACTCATACGATAGGCTTTTGTTTTTGGTAATTTTTTCTGGTTATTTTGAGTGGGTGCTGCTGGTGGTCACTGGTATTTACTACTGGATTTCTAATTCGCACACCCACGTCTACGCTTCTTGCTTCTTCACAGACTGCTAGTGCTGCTGCCTCCTTTTTACAATAAGTAGTCCTTTCCTTCTTTTATCGGTTCTGTTCTGTTTCTTGAAACAAACTTTGCTTTCTAGGATCTGATTATTGATAGCCTTGAACTTTTTCCCTTGTCTTGTCCTCTGTTGCTGCATATAATCAAGGTAGAAAATCGTTCGTTCATAATGTAATGTTGTTACTATTTATTTCACTGTTGACTTGTTGCATAATCTAATGAATTAATGAAAATTCTTTCGTGCGTTCTTTTCTGTTCCAATTGGATTAAAAATATAGGTGGACCTGTCGAACATTGACCTAAAATCGTTTTTTTTTTTTTTAATTTCAAAAGTTTTTCTGCGGAATATTATCGATAGGACACCAATTACCAATATGCCAAATTAGAAAAAAAAAGGGGGAAAAAAAATATTTAGACACTTTTTTGGGGGGTGCTCATTTTTACGTTCAAAGCTATAGTAAATCGATCCCCCATTTTGGAATAAGACACGGTCCCCAAAGGCTGGCGCATGCGTGAATTTTTGTTTTGCTTGTTTTGACTTATATATATTGACTTCCTTAATCAAATTCTAGCAATAACATCTAAGTTTATAATTTTCACTTTTCACTTTTTACTTTTCAATTTCAATGAAATTTTTATCTTTCTGAATGACATATAGACATAGTTTTGTTAACCTTTAGAACTCTTAAAATCAATATTATTGAATTTGCTATTTTTGTGAGTATGAAGCGTGAAGCGTGAAGCGAAGCATAACATCATCAGAGTAAGCATAAAATGTAAAGAATAGCTAAAACAGGACTACAGGAGTAGGCAGACAGGCAGCATTCAGCAATGAATGCGTGCTAATTGCAGATGCAGCAGTGAGTGCACACTCGGAGAGCAATTTTATTTTTTACTAGGCTCAGTTCAGTTTAGTTATCCATCCACCGACGTATACCATTCATTGCCTCTTGGTTTTTATTTTAACACTATTGCTGCCTGCTGTTGCAGTTAAGATGTTTCTTGCAGTGGCAGTGGAGAGTGTTTACGTTGTTGTTGCATGTTAGTTGAAGTTGTGTTGTGGTTGTGCACAGTGCACTTCTTGCACTCTTGCAGTTACTACAATAACTAATTGTTTTATTTAAGCTAGCTGATGTTATGATTACTTGTCAAATTTTATGTGATATCAACTAAACGAAAGTAAAATTTGTACTATTATGAACACTAAAACCTTTCATAAAAAAGATATTTTTAAATAAATTAATAAGAAGCAATTTTCGGATTTTTGATTTACAGCGTTTATGTTTTCTCTAGCTAAATCCAAAATAATTAGTTGGTGTCACCTAATTGATCAGTCTCATTCCACAAGAACTACAAACACGCACCGCACGCACGACACACCTACCTACTCATCAGCAGCATCACATGCTCATCGCCCCCCACCCCACCGCCATCATCATTCTCTTCCTCCTCCCTAACAACGTCTCTTTGTTTTGTGTTGCCATGGAATTCGCTTCCTTGAACTATTTGCACATTTTTTAGCGTCATCTCCCACTCTTTTGCATTGCTGATTGATTGCAATAATGTGCTGCTGCTGAACTGCACTTGCACTACTGCATCAACAATTATTGTGTCATGGTCTGGTCATGGCCGTGGTGGTGGTTGTTTGTACTCACATCATCACATATCACAACTAGCACTGACTTTAGGCTGGATTTCGGAATAACAACCAGTCGTAGTTTCGTGGACTTAGTTAAGCAAAAGCAAAGCATTCTTTGCATTTTCTTCATAAATTGATAAATTTAATATTTATTTATAATTTTAAAACTTACCTATGTTGGAAGTTTAAAACAAAAATATGTATATATTTGGTCAACTTGTACGAACCACCACACACACCTACCTCTTATAATTTTTTTCATTTGTTTTTTTTTTTTCCCCAATTTTTTCTGCGGAATATTGGACACTAATCTAGTAGAATCTACCAGATTATAAAAAAAAAAATTGTTTTTTCACTATTTTTTTAATAATCTGGTAGATTAGTGTCCAATCGATAACATTCCGCAGAAAAAATTGAAAAAAACGAAATTAAAAAAAATTATGTGTGGGGTGTGGTGCGCCGGTGCGGTGGTGGTGGTGGTTCGTACAGGTTGGTTGACCATATATTTAAATGATTTTTTTAATTATCACATTGCATTTACTCGTATATTTTTAAATAAAAATTCTGTTAGTAAAAAAAACTTTACGCTTTTGTTGAAAAAGGAAATTTTTCGCTAAATTTTACAATAATTGACATTAATTTTGAATTGGATTGGATAATTTAAGAAATCTAAATGTACTAATCGGAATTCCCCTCATCCATATAATTTTCTTTCACTGCGTTTCGGCCGAATAATCACCCTTCGGCCTTCCTCAGGTGTTCTAATTGATTCATATTTTTCTTGTTTTATCTAGCTTTTCTTGAAATTTAGTGGTTGTTTTATATTTCTTCTTTTAACGGAAGATTTGTTTTTGTTGTAAAGCGTTTCTTATTTTCAGTTAACTATTCGCGTGTTTTTATTGCGTATTTATGTTCTTCACTTTTAAGCAAGTTTTTTGTTCTTCTTGTCGGTTTTCACGTGTTTTATATGTTACGTTTTTCTCTTATATTTTGCAAACATAATTCTGTCTAATATATCCTAATATTATTTATCTTAATCATGCCTATTAACTCTTTTAACTAACATTCTAATCTAGATTTTCTTGTTATGGGCTCCCATATAAAGTCTATGGCCATCATGCTTGGTTTGCTCAATAAGTTGTTGTCATTTAACATATGAGCCGCTTCAACGTCTCAAAGTCCAATGTTCTTCTTGGTCCAGTATCTTAACTCTGTACCATAATGGCACATGGTCACCCTTCTCTTTCCAGACGTGTTGTGTTCACGTGTTCTCAGCTCTCTACTCCCGACTTTTCGAATTCACCTTTTTACTGCTTTTCGGTGTTCATTGAATCTTACCTTAAGGGGTCGACTTGTCTCACCTTTGTCTTTTGCACAGCTACAAAGTATATAGCGTAAATACAATTTTTTGTCATGTTGTATTGTTGTAGTCTGTAAGGGATTTAACTCTAAATAGATGTTTTCATGCTTTCTAACAGTTGGTTTGCCCTTGAAAATATATCCTTTATTTTACTTTCCTTTTACCGAGTGTCTGCCTATGATAATCGCTTTACTTATTTCCTTTTTAGGTATTTGTAACCCGGAGGGCCCAGGCAGGATGGCTGAAAGTCAACTTGCCGGTGATAACCAAAAACCTGTTCCCCCTCGAAAAATTGCCGTCATTTATAGTGATGGGTGGAAAGGTTATAGCAACCTCGATCAGCGTTGCAACTACACACTCACTATATAATAAACCACTCTGAGAATTTTGTAGACCCGCAAGAAGACCCCAGTAAACACACGCAAAGTATCGAGCGATTTTGGAGAGACATTAAAGAGTGGGTTAAGAGGCCTGGCATTTGGGCAAATGATACACGCACCCTCGGTATCTCTTCATCAAAAGTGAGGAAGATACGAGCGTATTGTTACATAAATTTTTTACCCAAGCCTGAATGTTATACAGGCATCAAAGAAATAAGAGACCGTAATGAAAGCATTCCTATCCAATTTCTGTTTTAAAATTCTAATTGTTTTTCTTTTTAAAATTTGTTACATTGGTTTCAGTTTTAATTGTTTCATTTTGTTTTTAAATTCGTTCTTTTTTTTCTTTAATGTTACTAAAAAGTTATTTCATTACATTGGTTTTCGTAAATTTTTTCCACCCGCACCTGGGAAAATTGACGAAACGTAATTTAGTTGACAATTCAATTTTTCGAGGGGAACAAATTTTCCCACCATCACCAGCAAACCAACCCTTGGCCATCCTGCCTGGGCCCTCCAGGTTACAAATACCCCTTTTTAAATTAATTTTTCCTGGACATTATTCATTCGGTATTACTTGCAAAATTTGGCCATTCGCTGTGGTTTCCCTGAAATTTTCTTTACGTAACCTAGCCTCACGACTCAAATGCAACCGACTTAAATTATACACACCTAGATTTTGGGGCATAATTATAAAAACAAGAAAATAATTTTTTAAAGCTTTATAAAAAAGTTTCTCTACAAAAATATCTGAAACAACCAAACTTAATTTAACCACCATCATTTGATATCTCATCTGGAGATGCTGCTGCTATTTTGATATTTTTTATCAAAATCCTTTGTAGTTTAGTTTTTAGTGATGAGACTTCTCCAGTTCAAAAAATTTAATCTGCTTACATTCATTCTATCTTTGACTAAAATTCACTGTCCAACCCAACACTTTGTTTCAGAGATTTTCTTTTTTGAAACTTTGATTTTACTTTCATTTTTAAGCCTGTCAGTTTCAAAGTGAGATTCAGAAGATATTTAAGGAATTTATACATATAAGATCGAAATGAAAATATTAGAAAGAAGAATAAAGATTCTTTTTAATATCACCTGCTTGAATAATGATATTCTGCCTAAACTTAAATTAGGTATTATATAAAAAAATGTTGATTCATTTTCATTTGTTTTTTTTTGTTTTTTTTTTGTTTTTTTGATTGATTGAGCTTTCTTCCTCTTTAATTGCAGATGGCAGAAAATGGACAGGAAGACATGGATCCTACTTTAGAAGATCAGCTTCTTGCTGAAGATGAAATAGGAGGGTCTATGGATGTCATAGAAAATGGGCACTCAGAAGATTATCAGAAATTAATTGACCATGGCATTGATAAGAAAGTAGCTGACGAATTAATTAAAATTTATAAAACTGGTATGAGACAAGAATTTTGAAAAATATAGAAAATTAGTCAACTGTTCATTTCTTTTGTTGGTTTATTTATTCCATATTTCAGTTGTTAAATGATTTTTTTTACTGTTTATTATTTATGTATACTGTTTTTTACTGTCTATTTATGTATAACAACCCATACTAAAAAAAAATGACTGTGCATTTAAATGCACAGTCATTTATAGTTTCCAACAATACTGAATAATTACTCTTTAAAATTACACTTAAGAACTTTGTTTTAAAATCACATATATATACATATATATATGAGAGGGACAGAAATTTAAAAGCAATAACTTTTAAAAAAAACAGGTAAATCAGCAGATTGTTGCATATAAAGGCTTTTATATCTTTTTTAAAAAGTTTTTAATAATATTAAAATATTTTATTTTTATGATTGTGTTTGTGCTGTGAATTGCTTAAGGTTTTAAATTTTATTTTTCAAAATTTGAGGCTGAAAGTTTTGGATTAAATCACTTTTCCTTAGTCATGCTGTTCAGTATATTTGAGTCAAAATTACATGGGATTAGATTTTAAATGAATGCTTTTATAAGGAGTTAATTACCACCCATCGTTGCATTTATAATTGAACCTATCCGATTAAAAAAATGCTGTATAGAACTATTTCTCTTTTTTTTTTTTTTAATTTCATGAATAGTTCATGTTTCTTTTTATGTGTGTGTGATTTTAGGTAAGCTATCCCAGTCTGATTTAGATGACAGAGCAATGGATGCTTTAAAAGAATTCCCTGCTGATGATGCTGTGTCTGTATTAAAACAGTTTTGTGATAGCAGTTTAGAACATGTGGCCAACAAGAGTGCATTTTTATGTGGACAAATGAAAATGTTTAGACAGCGAACAAAAATTCAAGGTGTACCTAATTCTGCCGCAAAGGGACCAGATGAAGGAAAATTAAAGGTATTTCTTTTTCTTCGTACTTTTTTTTTACACAAGAGATGTTCCAAAAGTATTTTTTTTATTCCACTCAAATGGACCAGAAAGGATTGCAGACTGCATTGTTATGATGACTGAACTTATGCATTCATCACCTGAAAGTTTCATCTCTCTGTTGCAGATATTGACTGTGTGAGACTAAGAAAGCAACCCCTGTCATCGACATGCATCAGAAGCAGAGATGCATCATTGAATTCCACTATGCCGTAAAAGTTGAACCATCAATATTTACCGCCCATGTTGAACGTTTACGAAGCTGATGCAGTTGATGTCAGCATAGTTAGTAAATGGGTTTGTCGATTTCAATGTGGTGGCAGAAATGTAAGTGATAAATCTCACTCCAAATGCCCATTTCTTTGATCATTAGCAAAAGTGCTTGGGAATGGTGGTGACTGAGAATAAATTCCGGAGTACCAAAGGTCACTAGTTTTAATGGTACCCCTCTCATCTTTGTAGCTCTTCAACTTTTTGAGTTAAAAAAGATAGGTGGCATTACTTTTGGAATGATACATGTATTATAGTAATTAGTGATAGGACGATTCCTTGGAATCGTTAATCGTGTATTTTGGGAGGAATCGGAACCGCATTGTTAAATAAATACCTTCGATTTATGATTCTTTCATTACGATTCTCTTGAATTTTTAAGTTAATCGTTAATCAAAATTGTTAATCAACATTTTCCTGGAATTGGACAAAATTTAGGAATCGTCCCAACACTAATAAATACCTTCGATTTATGATTCTTTCATTACATTTCTCTTGAATTTTTAAGTTAATCGTTAATCAAAATTGTTAATCAACATTTTCCTGGAATTGGAATTGGACAAAATTTAGGAATCGTCCCAACACTAATAGTAATACAATTATTCTTTTGAATAAATTAGTTGGGTTTTTTTTAACTGCTTTATTGATTTAGGATTGGGTATCTTTATTTCATACAGTATCAACTTTGTTCTAAAACAGATTTTTGTTTTGGAGATTGTTATATTCTTTTATTATCCTTTAGAATTTTAATCTAGGTGTGGATACAGGAGTTCATGCAAATTTATTTTGGTTCTCCCGCATAAAGAATAAATAATATAAAGAATCATCTACAATCAAACCACTGTTAAATTTATTTTGGTTATTACTAAGATCCCTTTTTTATGTTCTTAAGGAAAGTGTTTAAAAACTATATTTACCAGAAAACTAATCTGCTTTGTAAAACCTGACAAACTAAACTGACATTAAAAAACAACAACTTTACTCTTACAAATCAACCTTTGAATTAAATTCAAATAATTTTGTTAGTTGTATTTAATTTAATTTTTTTATATAAATAAGTTTTGTTTAATGAAGACATTCATTTGATGCCAGCTATGTTCTATTTGTAAATATAAAGCTTTTTTTAGAAAGTGATTAAATCTTGCTTTATAAAAATTTTTCAGGAAATATTATCAAGAACAGGTTATACATTAGATGTTACTACAGGGCAAAGAAAATATGGTGGTCCTCCACCAGAATGGTCAACTGCTCCACCAGGATCTGGTCATGAGGTAACTTTTAGTTTATATAAAAGTTTCAATATTGTTAGAAATGAAAACAAAACGGTTTTAAATATGTTAAATATAAAAACCAATTTAAAAGTTAAGACAATATTATTTCCAATAACATCCATAAGATTGGATTAGGTTTCTCTTTCTTTGTTTAATGGCAGCTAGACTTTTTGTTTATTGATGCCGAAATTTTATTTTCAAATAAGTTGTATTATGCAAAAACATTATTGGAAAAAAACAGTAATAGTATAACTTAACCCTCGAAAATACATGTCTGTCACAGACCTAAAGCCCTGTTAAATTCAGTGATTAACATAGAGCCATGCTACAACCAATTTCTCTTGACCAGAAGAAAAAATAAAATGAACATATTCTATAATGTAGACTGTCAAGAATTCTGTAAAGTACTTCTTACTGAAAAAATAAGTAAACTATTTCAAAATCCTACATGCAGAAGTCAGTAGGCATTATATTGTACTATAAAAATTTAGCATGTTGGATCTTTTAAGAAATTATGTAATATTTTCAACTGACCATAAAACGCCAAAAACTTGATTACTATGTGAGACATAATTATAGTTTATGTGCAGGGTCTATCAGGTAAATCCACACAAACTTTGAAGAGGTTTTAAGCTCTTAGAAATTAACTAATTTCACTCCTGATTGTTTCTAGATACTTACATTTCTCTAATAATTCAGCTAGTTATACACTTGCACTGATGAAATAGATATTAAGCAATGGAACAAGCCAAACGTTCAGCCATATGCAACTTCGTCGCCCGGGTCACACTCCTAGCGCCATAATAAGGATGCTAAAATAGCCCAGAAAACCTGTTTACGAAGTTTGTAAACTTTTTGATGAGACTGGCGAAGACGAATGTGTTGCTCTCAAGCCCAGAAGTGACCAAATTCTAACACCTCGCTTCTTAGCTGGTCTCAAGAGAAGTGTCAATACAAATCCAGCCTTGCCATTATCGAAATTAGCAAAGAAGAGAAGTGTCAGCTTAATGATACTTCATAGAACATTAAAAAATTGGAATTAACCTCATTCTCATAAGGAAAAAGACATCTTTTGACACAAAAAAATGAAAGAAGTTTGCTTGACCGGGTGCCAAAAGCTGTTGAAGTGGATGAAATCGAATGGCCTAGTCAACAATTTTTTTTCCGACGAGAAGATTTTCACTAAGCAGAATGATTACTGGATAGCTTCCTCATCCTCAGAGGTTCAACACAAGACAACGACGAAAAAACCAGCAAGTCTCATAGTGCTCTGTGTGATGTCGACTGAGGGTGACGTCTTCACTCACTTCTTCAGCAACAAGAAAGAAGTCAATGCTGTTGTCTATTGCAAAGTTCTAGAAGAGAAAATAATAGCCTGGATGTGGCAAACTGTTTGTTCTCCGACAAGACTCTGCTCCAGTCCACACAGCAAAGAGGATCGCTAACCTTCTCGAAGGGTCAAATGTGCAGTTCTGGAACTTCATATTGTGCCCCTCAAATTCGCCAGACATGAACCCTTTAGATTATTATTTTGGGGCTCGAATTGAGGCCAAGGCATGTGACAAGCCATACTGAAGTATAACAACCCCAAAGACGGACATCAAGATGGCTGTGTGTTCGTTACCTAAGTCTGAGATCGTCAACGCTGTATCCAAGATTCGTAAACGCATTGAAAGCGTTATAACAGCTAAAGAGGGTTACATTCTTGTTGCACTTTCTAAATATACTCAAAATTTCATAGCTCTCTGTTTTTTATAACCTGGGATATTAATCTTAAAACATGTGAAAAGAAGTTGTGCGGATTTACCTGTTAGACCCTGTATTTGACAGAGGTTAATAATGAAGTCATTGGCTTCAAATTGTTGCTACATGGCAAGGTATAAGGTTTCGTTAAATTGTCTTAATATTAGGAAAATTTGCCAATATTTTGGATGTAGGCATTCTTTTTTCTTTTTTTCTTCTTTTTAATGAAACCTGTCTGCATTATTTTTTATTCATTTATCTGGTTTCTGGCAGAAGAGGGCAAGCGATAAGACGGGCCTTGATAAAGTAAGAACCCGGCAGCCCGATGCAACCAACTTTGGAGAAGCTGTCTGTCACATCTGTTTTGAGCCGCAGTGAAACGATTGTGGGCCAAGCGTGTGTGCGTGGCAGTCGCGCAGCCACAACCAGCTAAAAAAATATACTTCAGTGACTGGCATTCTGTCACCTTCAACTCCACCCAATCTCCCTCCCCTCCCCTGTGAACACTGTCCGCGGCGCTTCCACCATAGAATCAGGTTATACAGCCATGTATTACATAGGCACCCACACCACTGACGACAGGACCCAATACTCGGATATGAGTGGGAGCCGACGACGATGATCATTGATAGCAAAAATG
>JAYKTE010174559.1:0-12727 GCA_036873565.1 Xipholeptos notoides | reverse complement strand
TCACATCTATGTCGCCACTCTAAAATTGATGAACTCTTCTCCTAACTGTGCTGACATAAATTGCATTGGATTCATAAACATTCAACAGGCACTGGTGAATGTTGATTAGTTCAATTTTTTCTGAATGGAGGAAGTCAATGACCCATCTCTTCTTCTGATGCACATCCATGGCAGGGATTGCTTTCTTAGAATCTTTCTGCAACAGAATGATGATGAATATAATTTTCAATCTCCTCTGATCCATTCAAGTGAAATAAAAATAGGAGGCATTCCTTTTGGAGCGTCTCTCATATTAGACTGTTGAATGAAAGGTAAATAGGGAGTGAAGGAAAAAAATCTTGGTCAGTTCTTTTGCGTAGCTGTACATTTATTTATCTTTCTACTACACATATGCTTAAAGTAATGTTCACTAAGGCACTGTATATTTTAAGATAATTTCTATAAGCAAGGTTGGAAAAATAAATAAGAAACAAAGAAAGTGTCTGTGTAAACTTGTTGTAGGGATTTTACAGAAATTTTTTCAATGTTTTTCTCCAGATTATTTTGTACTGAATCAATACTTCCTGAATTCTACAAGTATTATTTATACTGTTGTCCTCATGCTTATTATTTTCTGTCTCATTACAAAGGGTAATTCAGTCGAAACGTGAGACAGAAACTAATAAAGATGAGGACAATATTCCAAATAATACTTGTAGAATTTACTATATTTTTTCTTTCTTTATTTTCAGGACTTTTCATGTTACACAATTCTTATTTTTTAGAATTATGACATAGTACAAAAAAACAATCAAATCAGTATATCTATAAAATTGAGATAGTGTGTGTGTGTGTGTGTGGAACTGTCTCTACCAAACTACATTGCAAATTGCAAAGTTTGGGTTTAAAAATTTGAAATTTGATATATGGGGTATTTGAACAAGTAGAAAAATTATTATTAGGCTTTGAAGCAGAAAAATAGTTGCTAACAGGTCAAACATGAAAAATTGGATTGTTGCGAGCCTGTAACATCCACCATGTATAGGCTTTATTGTTTGTGTGTCAGTATTACCACAGTTTACTAAAATAATTTTCATCTATCAAAAAATTATGGCAGTTTTCTTAAAAAAAGAAAAAAGAACTTGGATTTACAAAAAACACAGATCAAAATGGGCACAAAGGGGGATCAACCCTTGAGAAGGCCCGGGCTATATACTAAAACTGTACTATGTATCAATTATACATTAGAAATAGTAATTCTAAACTGCACCCCATTTTGTCACTGCTCTCCTTGAAATATAATTCCATCCATCTATATTTAAAAAAGTCTCTCTTTTCATGTCGATACCCCAAGGTGTACAAAAAGTAAGAAAGTAAGCAACAAATGTATCTAAATGTTAGTTACATAAGACCATCTCTAGCCATTTACCTTTTGTTCACCTTATTTTAAAAACATGAGCAGTCTTTTCATGAATTGATTTAACTTGAAGTATAAGAAAGATGTTTTCTAACTTTCTTAAGGCATCAAGCAGTTTTGGAAATTACTGACTAATAGATATAAGTACATATTCTATATTTCATGGCTGTAATATCATTCTATATGTGTATGCCCTCATTTTCAAATCCATTATTTTCACCTTCCAATTGAATGAGTAATTTCTTGTTACTTTTTTATGCTTTTGTGGATTGTTTGGTTTTTATGGCACATCAACTTTTTTTAGTAATGTCTTTGTTCCATCAATACATTGTTTGGATATCACTAGATGCACAATTTAATCCATAACTGAAGGAAATAGGAAGATTCAAACATTTTTTGGGTCATTTAATGCGAAGAACATTCATTTTTGGTAAATGCCTGTCTTTCATCAACACATTTTTTGTTTCGCACTAGATGCACAATTTCATCCATAGCTGGAGGAATAGGGGGATTCATACCTCTTTCAGTTATTAAATGCCAAGAACATTCCTTTTTGATAAATGTATTTCTTTGATCAACACATTGTTTTGAATAGCACTAGATGGACTATTGAATCCATAGCTGGAGGGAATATGGACCTGTTTATCTTACCTTTATGTAGTTCCTGTTGATATAACTAAAAGAATATATGGGGTATATCAAAAAAGAAAAAATATTGAAATTAGTCTTTAAACTCTTTTTCGCTTTTATTTAATACAAAACATTTTCTTTTTTAAGATGATAAAGATAGACTAGTTTATATTTTTTATCTTCTCCTTTTAAGATGTCAATTCTAGTGACTTGCTCTAAACCTGGGAATCAACTGCTAAAAAATCATTTGTTCTTTCCAGTATCTGGCATATCTGCATAAGTTCAAAAGATCCCATCTCTGGCATTTCTTTTAATCTACATGAAAAGATTTAACTGACAAGAACTTATATTCCACACCACTAACAATTACACCATCTTTAGTATCTTTACAATCTACAACCTTAAATAATTACTAGATATAGTGCTACCTTTCCCAGAAGTATTTTATAATATTAATAACCTATTAGAATCTGTAGATTTTTATCATATACTGACATTTTATCATGGGGTAAAACTATGTAATAATTCAAGAAATATATAGAATTATAATAAAAATAGTTTTTAGAAATCCTATGTTTTGAACTTAACCCTATATTCAATCAATGGGGTTAGACTACTCTCATTAACCATGATTGGATAGGGGTATTAGATATTGGAAATGTGTTCTTCAGTGATTACTGCCCTGGGGTAGAATTTAATTCTTACCAAGGGCAGTAATTCACCTGAAGAAAGCTGAAGGGTTCATCAGTTGAAACGTGAAGGTAACAAATATAAAGATGAAAACAATGGTTAAAAAAATAAGCATACAGATATCAACTCAATATCAACTTTCAAAAAATTCTATTAGATATATTGTATATATTGTACAGTGTTTTTTCTCTTGAAATTAGACAATATCTTGAATTTGTTGGCACACATTTTGTTGAAAGAATTGAAAATTATATCACAAAATTAGAAACTGTCACATTAAAAGACACAGAGAAAGAAACTTACCTTTCAGTCCAGAACTTTTAATTGCTGTATGTTCTTTAATCTTTTTGCCTTGCGCTAATTACTCAAATATTTTTATTGATCATCTCATCTTTGGATGATCTTTGTGTATCCTGTAAAGCCAAAGAAAAATTGAGAAAAATTAGAATCAAAATACCAAAAGAGGGTTTCTTTATTTCTACTTTTGTGTACATTTAATGCCAGAAATGTTTTAATAGATAAATACTTGTTTTTTTACAATACTTGAAATGAGGCTTGATAATTTATACATCTATTTTTTAGAATGTTGTCCTCATCCTTATCATTGTTACCTTCACAATCATTGAGATGAGGCTTGATAATTTGTACATCTATTTTTTAGACTGTTTGTAATATAGTGATACGGTCGAACAACACGTTGGCTGGTCGGCGCGCGCGAACGCCATTGTGCCTATGTGTCAACATAAGATGACTACTATGATGACGTGTTGGTATGGACCGATCGGGCGTGTACCCGCGTGCCCGTGTACCCGCGCGCCCGTTTTGCCATGTGTCATCAGGAGGCAGCTGTATATATAGGAAGGAGGAGTGGGGAGTAGAGAGAGATTGGATTCGGTGCCTAAGCAGTCAACACGCCAAACGACCTACTGGCGGTGACAACCCCCCCCCTCCGTCAACAGCTTCGCAAGAAGATTTATTAATGTGGACAAAATTTCTACTAACAGCTGAGAGGCAAACCACACTTGAAATAAAGAATTGGTCTACTCAAAAATTGTGTATGAGTTGTAAATTAATCTGTGAGTAATAACGTAACATGTTGTCCTCATTGTTTTCATTGTTACCTTTACAATATTTTGGCTGATGAACCTTTCATCATTCTTGAAAAAGGGTTGAGTTTGAATTTTTGTGAAGACCTTCTATTATGATACAAAGGTTCCTGAATTCAGTCCCCGGAAGATTTAAATGAAATATTTTAGTTTGTTTTGTTTTTTTATTAAAAACGGTCTACTTCAATGAAGAGTGCTTCATTTTTCTAACTTGTTTATAATATTTAAATTTTATAATATTTCTAAAGAAAATAGTTTTTGAAAAAGAGGGTTTTTAGTCTATGTTTTTTTTATTGTAAAAAAAGTCTTCTGCTTTATTTTTTCTTACTTGAATGACTTTTATTTTGCTTGAATTATTTGTTTTATTTATTTTCTGGTTCTGATTTATTTAGTTTTCTCTACTAATCAGATTCTCATAAAAAACTTCTCTCAAATTTCCATTTTTTTAAATTTTTGGGGGTTTTTGCTTTTGTTTTCATGAAGACAACCTTCCAGTCAGCTGGAAATTTATTATTATTCTTTGGAAAAAAGAAAGATCATTAATATTTGATATTCTGGATTTTGTTTTGTTTAAGAGGTGCTAAATTTACAATGTTATGTACGAGAGAAAAATAAATATTTGCTTCTTGTTATTTATGTGAAAACCAAACTAATATGAATATGCATGCACAAAAGGAAGCCTAAAAGAAAATAAAAGATTACGTTGCATTATGATAATAACCTTGTCAAAAGGTATAAAGTTAAGGTTTTAGTGAGGTTAAGAGGTTAGGTTAGAGCTAGGTTTACAAGGTCAAAATGTATTGAGTTTACAGGAGGAAAACTGAAGTAGAAATATTAGAATAACTGGACTAATATTGAACAAATCATGCAAACTGATTCAAGTTTACATTCTCTAAGGTAAATAGAAGTATCTGCCTCATGAATATACTGGATGATCAAAAATTCATAAAACACATTAACAAAATTACAAATATTAAAGAAAGAATATTTTATTCAGTGATATTTGAATTTTTCCCCTCATATTACTAGAAATATTGCCTGGACCAAGGGTTACTTTCATGCTCCTTTGAGTACTCATTTTTTTTCTTTCTAAGAAATTTTTGAAAGCTCAAAATTATTTTTGTAAACCATGGATATATTGACACCCCAGTTACCAATGTAGCTTCCAAACAGTGGATGCTACAGGCCCAAAACAATTCATTTTTTAAGTTTGACTCCTTAAAAGTAATTTTTATGATTCAAAATCAATTAGAAAATGTTCCCCAGGGGTGAAGTCCCCATATATCACATTTCAAGTCTCCAGAAAAAGAAATTGGTACAGTAGTTTGGCAGGGACCAAGACGGTTCAATATTTCAACTTTAACCCCTAAGCAACTATTTTTTTGACTCAATGTTTTGAGTCAATGAAAATTCTTCTCTATGTTTGAATACCCCATATCTCAAATTTCAAGTTTGTAGACCCAAAATTGGAATAATAATTTGATAGAGACTGGTCGTCAGGCAGACACACACATATACACACTGAGATAATGTCACTTTTATAAAAAAAAATAGAGATAAAATTGAAAAAAGCACAAAAAATGAGGCATACGGATTTTTGGAATTTTTTCTTGAAATCCCTGAAATATTTTTAACCATATTCTCTAACTTGTAATCCAATCATACCATATTAATAAGTTGCACTTGCAAACTGCACTGTTTAAAAAAAATAAATTCCAAAATCAATTTAGCTTATTATCTTTCAATTGGCTCAGGGCAAGTATACATAATATACTTACCCATTCACAAAAAACATGCTGCATTTTTTATATGAAAATCACAGATTGACTTTTTATACTATCTTACATATTTCTAAGCATGAATATAAACATCTATATATAAAAAAACATAACTGAAAGCATTTAAATACATATTTTTTCAATGTTACAAACAATTATGAATATTTTTTCTTCCTTTAGATTAATTTAAATGCACCTAATGCTTAACATATTTATTCTGGAAAAAACACAAAAACTTGAACGTTCTTAATGTCTTATTAATAATTCTATCCTTTTTTATTCTTAAAACTAATAAAGAGATGACATGTAACCAGATGAAAAATAATGACAAAACACATACAAAATTCCATTAGAAATTCCTTTTACTAATAATTTTCACAGCAAAAAAATTAGCATTTACATTATATAGAGAATTAAAATCATATCAAATACATGCGAGATTATTCACAAATACATTCACATACAGAATCAAAAGACTTACACATATACATAAGTATATGATTCCATGGACTGTACACTATTAGGATGGTTCCAAAAGTAATGCCTCCTATTTTTTTTATTTTGCCCAAATAGATCAGAAAGGTTTGCAAATTGCATTGTTATGATGATTGAAATTATGCATTAATTGCCTAAAATTTTAATCTCTCTGTTGTTGATATTGATGGTACGAGATTCTGTTGGATGTTTACAGAGCTGATTCAGTTGATGTTGGCACAGTTAGTTAGGAGATGTGTATGTCGATTTCAGAGGTGTGAGTGACAAAGTGTGCTCCAGACATAAATATAGACCACCTTGTTCATTATTGGGAAAATTGCACTGAGAATGATGGTGACTATGTAGAAAAATTCATTCTTGAGCACAAATGGTTGCTCATTTTAATGGTACCACCCATGTCTTTGAAGCTCTTTAACTTTAAAAAAATTATTTTTAAAAATAGGTGTCATTTCTTTTGGAATGACCCTCATGACAATATTTGCATTCAGTTTTTATAAATATTTATTTTTGTTACACTTCATCAAATTTTATTTTCCATTTTACTTTTTGAGTTAAAAATTTAAAATTAGAAGGCATTACTTTTGATATGACCCTCATAGTATCAAGAATTGAGCCTACCAGTTTTCCTTCTTCATTCATATTCATTTATTACCTATAGATTCACATAACATATACATTATAATTGTTTATATTAGCCAGACTTCTTCTTTCATCTTCATTGCTGTATTAACTTTTTCACCTGATGGGTAATTTCGAAGATATTTCTAAAACTCAGAAATCTTAATCTCAAACTTAACCCTTTATTTAATTCACAGAAGTACACTATTTACATTCTATAAATGTAATCAAGTCTAATGTTAATCTTGATAGAGTATGTAGAAATGATTTTATTAGCGGAGTGTTGTTGTCATCTTTATAGGTGTTATTACACTATGTTTCAGCCAACTTTTCCTCTGGCCTTCGTCAGGTGGTTAGCCGTGACTTAGGATAGGAACCCTGAGTCTTGTAGCCACATTCCTAGTAATCACTCACGTCCATAGTTGTTGTCTATTATGCCATGTCTTGACCAACTAAACCTCTGGTCTTCTTGGATAGGAATCGAAACCGCTATCTTCTGCCAATGCTCATTTGGAATCGTAGGTTGAGTATGCTTAGCAGATTTTTACCGGTATTCAAGATTGAATTTGTTATTTCCAGATGAATGTTACTGAGTAACATCTTTTTAACCATACACTGAATAGGCAGTCAGACCTCAGAATCGCAATACATGAGTTCGAATCCCAGTTGTTCATTTGCATTCACTGTCCAAAGTAGACTTCCTAAGTTTTTTTTATAGCTCACAAGATGGCAAAATTTACAGGTGAGCCCTGAAGGCCAAAGAGCACACATCAAGCAAAATCTTTCATAGATTTATGCACAACTTGAAGAGACAAAGGAATCCCTAGCTTTACTTAATCCAAAAACTGTATTTAATGTACTAGCTCGGGTTTTAACTTGTGTAATACAAGACAATTGGTCACAAAACTTCTGGCAGATATTTAGCAACACACTATGTGTGTGCCTCTGTGTACATATTTGTGTGTTGATAAAAAGGATCAACAAGGAAATATTTAATTATTGTCTTAATAATTTTCTTGAATTTTTTTCAGGCACAATTTTGTATTTTCTGAATGAATAGAGAAAATTGTTCAATCAATATTTCATTATTTTTCAATTATTCAAGCACTTTTCACAATTTTCCTGGCGACACTTTATTAATAATAGATTATGAATCAATAATTAGTAACATCAGCAATAACAGTTGTCAATTAGATGGTTGCTTGATAAATTACATTTGGAATTTGAATATTCTCAAACCTCATATGTATATCTTAATATATTAAAATGTATTTTCCATCATAATGACCTGAAAGTTCCCCACTGGTAAATCTTAGAAGTTTATACTATATCCTATAATAGTGAAACAGATGGAAAATTGGTTGATTGGTTTGTTAATTGGTTGGTTGGTGGTGTAATTTGTTTATTGATTTGTTTTACAGTGTATCAACCTTTTAGGTCATTTAACACCAAGAATCATCATTTTTATCAAGCATCTTTTTTGTCATTACATTGTTTTTTGTTTTTTTTTAATCATGCAAGTTGTACTATTTAATCCATGGGTTAAGAACTAATCCCATAATGTATCAGATTAACTAAATAGACTTTATCCTAGGATAGTTTTCATGGGGGTTTCTGCAATAATGGACAATGGTTCAAATCCCAATCAGTCCATTATATTCACTTTTGGTCAATACTTTTCTGAAAGTTATAAATCAAGTTATTTTCATAGGTTAATTAGTGTCACAACTGTTTTTTGAACAAATCAATAATAAAAAAAATATTTGTATTGAAGAAATTATTCCCGGTATTAAATTACCATAAAAGTTGCTGCGAAAAAAAATCACCAAAACCAAACAAATAATTCTTCTTTGAAAGATATTTGAGATTTGAAGGTCTCACTTTTAAGTCTTAAAATTTGTGAATATCAAATATCTTTTCAATTAACTAAAGGACATAATTTATTACATTAACAAATATTCAGTACATAACAAGAAAAATAGAAATAAAAATTCAAAAAGGGAGTAAAAAGAAGAAATAGCCATTTATGTCGTTGCTATGAGAAAAATGCCTTTACATAAATAGAAAGACATTATTTTATTTATTTTTTTTTTTAAATTTATTATTAGTAGAAACATTTTGTGTCCTGGCACAGGGGACAATTAACTAAAAGGTTTAGCTCTTGATCACTGTCTCAAGCGAGACAATAAATGTTTAAGAACTAACTTGGCAAAAAGCTATACCTTACATATGATTACCAGTAATACCTAAATGACATCTTTACGAGGTGAAATGGTTTTAATCAACTCTACAAATTTACTCATGGCTTTTTTAATTTGTTTCTTTGTTGAGCAGGAAGTCTTCTCTTCACCATTTTGAGCTCAAATCATTTTTCCTGGAGTTGAGAGAGTTATTCTCAGCTATCTCAGAATTCTAAGATGTCCAATCCTCAATCACAGGTGTAAGTCTATCTCAAGAACATTTAGCAGCTAAGCTATACAGTTCACCTTATCAATCAGCCCTTTCTTAATCAGCATTAATAATATTATAGAATAAATATATTAACAAATTTGACAAGAAATGAAAAATTTTTATCAGAAGACCTTTACTTAATTAGCAATAATAATACTATATAATAAATATATAATAAAATATGACTAGAAACGAAACATTATTATCAGAAAACTTACAAGTTGTTAAGGGGTTTATACTATACCACTAATACTTATGACTCAAGTGTTAACATTAGACATGGTATTTTACCTAGACTTAATTTCAATTCTTATATAAATACATACATATATTTTTCACACACACACATGCATATGTGTGTGTGTGTGTAAGATGTTTCTGGCCCACATATCTTTAATAGGATCATTTCCATTGATCTGATGATTCCTTTTGTATCGGATTAACAACTTAAAAAAAAGAATTTTCCAAAATTACATTTCCAAATACTTTTGATCATTTCTTATATGTTATTAAGTAATGTTATTCTTGCATAAGCCTTCCAGAGTATATAACAATAAGAGTAAATTTAAAGATTAAGAGTAAATGTAAGATTTATTAATTATAGTTTTGTGTTGTTGCTAGTCATTCTCTTTTATGGAAAGTTTACATTGGAAAGTTTACATCTTTTAACTTTTAATAAACTTTTAATGTGTCAAAAATTGAAGTGTGCTGAAATTCTTAGTTTTACATAATCTTTTAAAAATGACTTTTAGTTTTGATTTATGTTTTTATCAATTACATTTATCAAATTTAGTTTTGTGTTATTAGTCATACTTTTTCAAGGTGATAATGGAAAGTTTACTTTATTTATTTTTTAGCATGTGAAAAATTATGTACAAATTTGTGTATGAGATTTTCTAATTAAACTGAAAAGACTTTAAAATGTTATCTATATTTTTAAAATGAATTCTATTAAAGATAGGTAATTTTGTTTTTATATGTCTAGCTTAAAAAAAAATGTAATTTTTGTATAATATATATTTTTGTGATAAACTTACAGGTAATTTAATGCAGGATTTTAAATTGTTTGTTTCTTTATTAACTCAAATGGATGAAAGGGCAAAATCAAGAGAGAGTGAAAGAGTTCTGGGGATGCAGTACAACAATGACAGGTTCTAAAACACACTCTCCATGGACCCAAAAAATTGAATTCCTAATATAATAATCCCAAACACCTTCACAATTCATGCAGGTCTGCCTCCAATGCATGTGGACACAAGTTGCCTCCTACAATCTACATGAGAGAAATATCTAATTCTTACGCATTAGGCATATTGCAGTACAGCAAAGGGCTCCCCAGGCAAGCACTACCGGCAGCAGACACCCCCGAATGTAAGGAGAACCTTGTCGGACTTGAGAAAGTTTTTAAGTACCCAAAAACTATTCACTTACAGACTTTCACAATGTTTTGCATTATACACCTCGTTCTAAGTTCAACACTGTTCAGGAAAACCCCATAATGCTACATATGTCAATTTGGTGCCGTTACCATAGAAAATAGACTCAGTAGCGAAAGAGTTCTACAACCCTTGAGGATAAAGAAGGGTTAAAGTCCCTGGATCCATTAATATATTAACAATTAACACCATTGAAGAATTGTTTGATGACACCAGGGTGCAGATTGTAGTGTTCTTTGTAAATATGGTAGGTTTGTACTAAGAAAATCTAGTATCTACAAGCCAAATAGATAAGAATTTAAAAAAATAACTAACTGAATGAATAGATGAAACGTGACACTACTCTAGAAATTACTCTAGAAATTAACACAAATCATGTACAAAATAAACAGTCATTTGTAGTAAATTACCCATTAGGGCTGATATGCTTTAAATCGACTAAATTAAATCAAATCATTCAAAGGAAAGAAATCTAAACAGCAACTATCAAATTTTCTTATCCTTCTTTCACAATCAATGCATATATTGTTAATATTCATGTTTATGCATATTATGACTGATATTACATTAATTATGAATGTGAATGGGATAATGCATAGTTTCATTCCCAAACTTCTTCATTGTGATCGAACAATTAACAAGTCTCCCACTTTAGTTTATTTCCTTTCATTTATTTATAGTCACAATGTAATATAAATTAATGTAGTGACTATGAAATTTATATATAAGAGGCAGTAAACTAGTTTAAAATTATGATTATATAGAAATGACTATATAAATTTCTTATAGTAAAAAAAAGTCATTATCATCCTATAATCTTCCCATTTTGTTTTTATGCAGATAATTGCATGTTTTTTTTTGTAAATGTCCTGTCACATTGAAGCAAGGAAATTCAGTAAATGATTATACTGAAGTACATCTTTTCAACCATCAATTAATTTGACTTGTGTTTTATAGGATGCTATAAAAGAATTATTAGTGATGAACTTTTACTTTTCAAACTCATTTTTTAAAACAATATTCAAGGAATTTATTATTCATCTCAATATTTTAATAGTATTGATAATCTTTCAAATCAAAATATCAAACACAATATGAATTGCCAATTTTGTTTTTCAATTAAAAACTCAATACTGATCCATTTATATTCTGCCGTATCTATTTTTTTAAGCAAATACTCTCCGGAAATCCAAAATTTTCAGTTCCTTTTCTCTAGCCAGGTACATGGATTAACATCAACAAATTTGAAGTAATATAAATTGACAGATTAGCATCCTGTCATGGAAGCTTCCTGTTCTCTATAATGGATTTCATATTTAATCTCTTCACATTGTGTTACATTCATTTTCAAACAAAAACACTTGGTAAAAGCAAAGAATCTACAATGCTTTTACTCCACCCTGGCATTTAAATGAAGCACAGTCTAATTGAAGTAATGCCCAACTGCAAATCAGCACCTTCTCTTGAAGAACATAAAAATAAAGCATTTTAATAAAAAGACTTGATCAGATTGATGTGTGCTTATGTAACAATTGTTTGCTTAACACTAAAGAAAGCAGAGTTTAACACCAGATTCATAAGCCATCTGAGCCTGTATGAAAAATCTACTTATTTTCTGAGTTTCTACGAAAAATATTTCTTTTTGAATAATACAGCTTGCTTTAGATTGGGGCAAATTTTATAAGACCCACAGTTCAAAAAGGTTTGGAAACAGCTATTTTAGAATGGCATAATCGTAGTTCAGTGGTGCAAATAGCATTTTGTATAATAGTGGTTCATGTATAAGCACTAAAGTATTGCAGTATAATCATGATAAAAACTATCTGAACACAAAAACTCTTCAAAATTACTTTTTAGGTGTGATATAACCTACTTTTAAAAATTGTCTACACTTGGTCTGATCACACTGTAAATCAGATCTTAGTAAATTATCAATAATTCAATATCAGTTAGTATCTCCTGGTTCATAAAACTTTATGAAATATATGTGATTCCCTTGTTTAAAAATATGTAAAATCTTATTGCTGTATAGTGGTTCTTACCACTTGAAATCTGGGGTCCAAATGTATAAAAAATGTTTTGCCCTAAAGCATGGAAGTCACAACTAAAAGGAAAACTGTTGATAAT
>JAYKTE010174448.1:0-12728 GCA_036873565.1 Xipholeptos notoides | reverse complement strand
GTTTGGCTAGTAACTTTTCTATTTGGCTAGTAAATGAAAATATTTAGTTGTCAAAGGTCAACTAAAATTAAATTTGTAGAGCCCTGCAGAAGGACTGAGATTCAAATTCATTATGATTCTGAACTCCGACTGCCTATCCATTAGCCCAAGTCGACCTTCCCTGAACACTAAAGCCAAGGATTAAACTTTTAGGTATTTGTAAAAAATTAACTTTTTTTTTCTCACGTCATTCTGGCTCTTTGGAGGTTAAAGAAGAATTTTTACAAACATTATACTCAAATGTAAATGGATATGATAGAGGAAATGAGGAAAATGTTGAGGTGATAAACCAAAAGAGAATAAAGCAGGTATTCATCATTAATTAAATTAACTCAGATAAAATCCTATTTTGTCAACTCATATTAATGACAAAAAATTTGGGTTTGTTTTAGCATTTACAACTCACCCCAAACAACTTTAATTCAACTTGCAGGAAGTTCACTTTCGACAGAGGATAGGCAGTCGGACTTCAGAATTGACATACGCAAGTTTGAATCGTAGTTGTTCAATTTGCGTTCAGAATTGGACTACTACCCTTGGCAAAGATATGTAACCCCACATTCCTTCCAACTATGAATTAAATAGTGTATATTGTGTTATTCAAATAACTAATGTGGACCAAAAAACGTCTATCAAAAAATGATTGTTCTCGGCATTAAATTACCTAAAAAGGTTGATATGCTATAAAACCCAAAGAAACAAAAAAAATTCAACTTGCAATAAATAACATTTTGTTCATTTATTTTTCTTTACTAGAAAATGGTTTTAATTTAAAAACTAAGTTGTTTGGTAATAATAGCTGAATTTACCTGGATGTCTCTAATAATTAAAATAGAATTTTGTGGAGTTTCAAGGAAAAAAAAAAAAAAAAAAAAAAAAAAAAAAGGAAACACTATAGCAGCAGCAGTACTATAAAAGTGCAAAAAGTATTACTATAGAGTGTTCCAATAACTTGGACAGCTATATAACATATTTATCACATTAAGAATATATTATATACATACACACACACACACATATATATATATAAATACTTTATTTATAAAAATTATTTATATATGTATATAAACAAAACGATAAACATTGTATCTTATGGTATTTATCCTCATATGATGAGCTGCTATACTAAGCAATAAAACGCATAGGATATGCATTTATAAAAAATAACAATTTTGTTATCTTTATAACATCATATATATATGTGTGTATATACATTGTATTTAATGTGATAAATATATTAACTTCTGTCCAAGTTATTGGAACACCCTATAGTACTGCCTGTTATCACCACACAGGAATTAGGTTAGGAAGTAGGAGAACAAACATCAAACCCTTTTCCAACCCATATCACCCTGGCAGGTATCTTTAGCCCATAGATCAGATTTCAAAAAATAAGTAAATAATTAGTTTTGAATACAGACTAAAGAAAACAAGATTAGTGGTTTGGAAGTTCATGTTAAACTAAGCAGAAATTAAATGTGTATTGAGTTTTTGGACTGTTGTACTGATATTTATTTTTATTGATATCTTCACATAATAAAAAAGTAGTACTACAGGTTGCAAACTCAATACACAAATTATCGAGTGATATCTGAAGTTAAAACTTTTAAAACTCATCTAAACTTATTAATGAATGGAACTGTGTGTATGTTCGTTTCCTATGGATTTCAAAATATCTGAACGAATTTTCTTGAAAATTTACACAGATGTACTTCATGTGTCTGGGAGTGTTCTTAGTTAGGTTATTTTCCTGGAAAATTGATAATAAAAAAAATAATTTTCTTGAAAGAAGAGAGTGGCTATGATTAAGAGTAAAGTGTAAAAATTGCCATTATGAATGCATAATGTCTTAGGCCAGTCGTTAGGTCATTAGTTTCACATGACATTATTTGCAGGTTTGAATCCCACTTATGGCTTGGAATGTTAACAACATTGTGTGTCACTAATGAGATCCAATAAGATCAAAACAGCTGACTGGCAGTGTGTTAAAAATCATACGAGATTTTGGGTTGAATCATAACGTTATAATTTGATTTAAATACATATATATTCATGGGCAACCAAGCTATTCCGCTAGTTATTATAATAAGTTGTGTAGGAAAAAAAATGAATGAACAAAGAACAAGTATATCAATATTTGATCTTCCAACAAAAACAAAAGAATGTTTGTGTTTTACAGCATTTTTACAGTTTTAATGCCAAGAATAATCATTTTTGAGAAACTTTTTTTTTTATTTGTCCACACATAATTCTTTTTAATAACACAATATGCGCTATTCAATCCATAGCTGAAGGGAATGTGGTGATTCATACCTTTCTCAAGGGTATTAGTTCAAATTTGAATGTAAACAGAATGACTGGGATTCAAACTTGGGAATTATAATCCCGAACTTGGACTGCCTATCCACTGCTCCAAAAGAAGTTAAAACTTTTAAAACTAACCATTCTAATAATTATTTTTTTTTTAAATGGGGTAGGGGAGAATTGATAAACAAAGAAAAAGTATTTCATATTTGATCTTCCAAGATTATCAAACTGAACCAATGTTAAAATTTCATTCATAGGAATTTCTGAATTTTGGTGTTTTTTTTTGTTCTTTTTTTCCACACCCACACAAATAAATCGAGAGAGAGAGAGAGAGAGAGAGATTTATTCATCTCTCAGCGAAGTGTGACAGTTCACAGTTAGACAAATTTGTCTCACCCCCAGCAGAGTTTTAAAAGAAAACAACAATTTATTGAGTCACCAAAGCCAAAGTAAGCTTCTCACCTGAAAAGTTATTTTTAGACACAAAAACACAATAATGTTCATGTTGAATACAAATGTAATACTTTTTTAAATTTTTTATTTCCATCTCATGAGATACTAGAAATACTGCCCAGCCTTGGTCTGGGGTTGCATTTGACCTCTTAGCAACTATTATTCTGACTGAAAACAAAATTTAATTTATTCGAAAGGTTCAAATACCCCTTGTATCAAATTTCAAGTCTCTAGACGCAAAATTTACTAATCAGTTTGAAGTTCTGAACAACTCCTTCAATGTTAGACTGTAAGAGTGTGTAAAATGTATTTAAATTAGACCATTCCTTCTAGAAACTGATTTTTTTTAATTATCAATACTTATTGCAGGTATTCTGAAGAAAGACCTATCTAAGAATAGTCCCAGATACATAAAGTACAACTGTGTGAATTTTCAAGAAAATCGGCCTAGCCATTTTGGAATACATACAAAACAAACTCACAGACAGACAGACAGACAGACAGGCAACACAGATAAAGTTCCATTTATATATAAGTTTAGATTAGATTTATCACAACTTCATAAAATAATGTCACAATTTGTCACTTTAATACAATACTATTTAAGTATGTTTTAAAAATCAAGCCTTTTAATTGCAATTGAAGTAAATCTATTGTCCATAATAATTTATTATCCATTCATTTTTTTAAGTTGAAAAATACTGACTGACAATTTGAATTCTTAAAGTCTAGTCTCTTACACAAAACATTCAATCTTAAAAAAAATGTTACTGAAAATTTGAAATGAAAGAGAAACATTTGTATATTGGATTTTCAGACTATTGTTCTAATCTTTGTTATATTATTCAATAAAAGTTTCTTCAAAGGATTTCAGAAACAAAGAAATCAGGATTAATTATGGGTGTGGGAGTAAAAGGGTGTTGCTGTCGCCAAAAATATATTTTTTAAATATCAATTAAATTTTGTTTTAGTGTTAGAAACAAACTCCCTTTAATCAAAATTCCCAATTTGCAAGACAATTAATATAATTCAAAATTTTAGTTTAAACAGAAAGCAGGAGAATTAATAGTGGTTTGGCTGGTTGTATTGTGACTTCTGTTGTCTGAAGAGACCTAAAATAAAAGGTCTCTCTATGACAGAACACACCCAGTTGCAAACATTAAAACAGGGGTAGGTAACCTTTTGCTAACTGTGTGTCGACTTAAGGTCCTAAATTATACAGAGTGCCAACAACAAATTTTTATATAAGTCAAGGCCAATATACCTATTTTACAATATATTTTATTAAAGTTGTAAACCACCTTAAAAGAAATAGATTTCCTTTTAGAATGTTTTATTATTAATTGATTCATAACAAAATTCATACATGAAACTTGAACCATCTGTGTGCCATTGGAAGTTGCTTGGCGGGCCAAGTGTGGCACATGTGCCATAGGTTGCCGCCCCCTGCATTAAAACCAAGAAGCATCTGTGTCCACCAAATATCCACACACACACACACCAATCCAATAGACACTGGCAATCAAACCCACAAAAAAATTAAATAAGAAAAATTCTATTCTTAAACAGAACAATGTCTCATTTAATGAGGCTGATACCATAACATTTTAGTACCAGGCGGTTCTTGGCATAAGCAGTCAAATCCATCAATGAGTTAAAACTGAAATACATGCACTCCCCGCTACCCTCCCCAACACACTACTCCCTCATGCTAACCGACTAGGTGAGCTACTAAGTGGCTAAAAAATGTCCTAATAGAGTTACCACTTAGGGTGAGGACTGCGTGTCTGAGATCGCGAAAACTCTATAAACTACGGAATGACTGATCTGAGCCCGAACGAGTAAGAACATGTCTTTCTGTTCAATGGCAACACCAGTCACCAACAAACGTACTTTTTCTCTTTATCGATAAAAAAAAGTTTTTTGTTCATTAATTGCATCGGCATTGCATTGCAGTCAGAGTAAAAAGCAGTAATACACAAATAATATTGATACTCATAGTCAACCAACAAACCCTACAGAAGAAAAAAAGGGTAAGTCCACTTGGGACTTGGTAGGCAATTGGATTTCAGAATCGTAATATGCAAGTTTGAATCCCAGTCGCTTTGTTTACATTCAGATTTCTACCTATACCCTTGGGAAAGGTATGAATCCCAACATTCCCTCCAGCTATGGATCAAATAGCGCATACTGTGTTTTAAAAAACAAAAATACTATGTGTGGACAAAAAGAACATTTCTCAAAAATGATTGTTCTCTGCATTAAGTGACCTAAAAAGGTTAAGATGTCATAAAACAAAATAAACAATTAACAAACAGAAGAAAAATGCTCAAATGAATGAATGGAACAAGCTCTCTCTGCAGGACAGGATCACATTGACAATACAGAACTCTGGGACTAGAGATGAGGATCCTGGTGTTCCACCCGAATGGGTGAGTTGTTACAATAACAGTAACAGTAACACTAAACAACAGTATGTTTAAATGATCTACTTCCACTAACAACAAACATTATGCCAGAAAAGTGTAATCAGCAGAAGACAAAAAGTGCCGGTATCAACATTGTTCCAATTGTTCTGGGCCAGTTCTGGAAAACAATAGGCAAAGATAAAAAAAAAATCCTGGGAGACTTTCGAAACAAAATTCAAATATTTCCAAACCAGAATCTCCTTGAAAAAAAAAAAAATGCTTCTTCTTGGTAGACTTTAGACATACTTGTTTGTACATATTGTGTTTGTGTTGGGAATAGATGGATGGGGGTGAAATAGAGGCTCTCCTAACAGCAGTGTCAAAGAGAATCAAGCTTTTGACAAAATTTGATGCAGTTGCAGTACCATTGCTCAACACGTTCAGTCATCTTGAGAGAATCAGTAATCCGACGAACAGGTTGTGTAGCACCTCACTCAGCAGCGACTGACAGGCAGCAACTGATGCGCTGGAAGTTCACCCAAAACTTTATGCATGCATGCTCATGAAGGTGTTTCTTTCACTGAGTGGCGACGTGCTATCGTCTCTATTTAGCATGGGAAAAAAATAAAGGTCGGATACTTTTTAGACAGGTTAATATATTAGAAAGTTATCGGGAAATTGGTAAAAATAATTAAACGAAACAGGAGATCTGGATTTTTTTTTAAATATTTATGTGGTGGTGGGTGGTGTGACTACTATGTGTGTGTGTGTGTGTGTGTCTTGACTGTCTTGCTTGATCGATTCACCTTTTTGAAACCCCCGGGAAGATTAGAAAAAAGAAAAAGAAAACGTCATGTCTCAGTTGATCAAAGAAAGCTAGTTTGGACACGGTTATTTTCATTTTATTGAAAAAAAAAACTTTCTGTAGTTTGTTAAAAACGCGATTTCATTTGCCACGAGAATAAAAAGAAAACTATGAAAAATGAAGAAGCGAGTGAGTGAGGGAGGGAGATTGATCTTATTGACATTTATTGTTTTAACCTCACACATATCACACGCACCCACCATAAACATTTTCAAAGTAAAGGTGTTTTTTTTTGTCGTCGTAAAGCCATATGAGAGCTTGCTCTAGAATTATAGAAAATCTATTTATTGAGATATCATATTGACCGTCAAAAATAAGGAGAACAGGTTTTTAAAATAATTGAATAAATTTTACCTTTAATTATTGCATTCTTTTTTATATAATTAATTGATTTCAAACTAAATTTGGTAATCTAGTTTAGCGTTGTTGGTGACTTCGTAACGTCTTAGTTTCGTGTCGTATATGCATTATTAGTTGTAAGTTGTAGTGACCGGCAAAATTAGAGAGGGGGCTTATAATTAACGGAGTAGTATCTCTTTAAAAAATCTAGCAAAAAAATCAGGCAATTATCTAATCAATGTGAAGTTTTCACCGATTATTAAGTGGAGAATGAACTTTATAAGGGTTTTTTTTTCATAATCGATACAACATATTTGCCTCTGCTTCTTTATTTGTGCCTAAAACTTCAACGCAGCAGCTGTGGTCTGTGCCGGTGCGGCGGTGCGGTGGTTGTGTTGTGTGGTTGGTGTGGTGGTGGTTGTGTGGTGTGTGTGCACTGTGGTGCCCGTGCCGTGAGCATATATTTACTGTCGGGAGGGGGGATGAATATTGTAGCTAAGAAAAACAAAAAAATTGGTGGGCTTCGAAATCGCAGATTGAAATCTGAAGCTTTTTTTTTTTTTTTAGTTTTGAAGTGTGAAATTCGTTAAAATCCAATTAAAAATTCTGCTTTTAATGTGATAAAATTCGGGGTTTTATCTTTCTGGAAAAAAAAAACTCCCAAAATAATGGATTTATTTTAATTAGCTTAGCCCGTTAAAATAACGGGTTTTTAAAGTAATTTAATGAACTTTTTTACCTAGGCTTAGCATATTTTTTTTCACATCATTTCAAACTAAATTTTATGCATTAATTAACAGAACTAATCTTATGTGTGTTCGTTAGAAATAACAGATTTCAAAAATAAATTTTACCTTGAAATATTGCTTTTTTTCCCCCTCGTCCCCGTAAATTCATTTTAACTAAACTCTATACATTAATGAACAAAACGAACTATCTCAAATAATGATTCAACTCAGTTATCGAAAATAAAATATAAGCTCGGATTTTAATGAATAAGCGCAGAAAATAATATTATGTGTGGAAAGACAGACAGACAGAACTAAAATGGCTCAGTCGGTAGAGCATCAGAATTTTAAAAACAATATGAACTCAATCAGTGACAATGTGGCTTGAGTCCCGATTCCCGATATAGGCTTCTTTAATCTTCAGAGCGTGGTGTCGAGTGGACTGGTGGGTGGACCAAACAGACCAACAACAACACCACAACAACAGTAACACCACCACCAGCCACCACCACACACACATAAATATATAAATAAACAAAACAGCCAACTGTCTGAAATCAATATTTCTAATTGTTAGTGGAAATTCTAGCGAGACGGTAAACAAAACAAACATTTTTTCTATAATCTGGGAGAAGAAACAATATTTTTTGTTTTGTTTTGAAAACACAAAAAAATAACTTTTGTGCATGGTGTTGGTCTGTTGGTGTGGGTGTGGTGTGTGTGGTGTTGTGTTATGGTTTTGCTGGCTGGCGTGTGTGTGTGTAAAAAAAAAATGTAGTTTTGGAGAAAAAAAACTTTTTAAAAAAGTCGTCACAAGGTTTTGTTTTTTAATCTAAATACAATAAATATTGCTAACTAGTAGCTACTACATACACCAACTAGCAATAAAGATAAAAATAAACAACAAAAAAAGAATCGTATAAACAACAACAACAATATTTGTCTAAATAATGACAGTGGCTTCTAACTTTAAAACAAACCGTAAACATTGAGAAACTAACTTTTTTGTGTTTGAATAATAAATAAATCGCAACTAAAACTAACAAAACAAAAAGATAAATTACAATTTTAAAAACCCATTTGATTTGAAAACAATTATAAAAACAATTCAGCCTCTTTTCAATTCAATAATCTAACCTACTCAATGTGCAGCCGGCAGCAGCAGAAGAGCCCACCCACTAGCCCAGTCAGTCCGTCCGTACACACGGCGTATTTATTACACGCATTTTTATTTTCAAATTTAATTGAGTGGTCAAGCAAGAAGTTAACCGCAAATCGCAGTTTAGTTAGGTTCAGTTTAAAACAATTTTTGGATTTCAAAATAATTACAAAATAATTTTAGAAAGAAAAAAAATCTTGGAATTAAAAAAAAAAAAAAAAACCAGATCAAAATGATTACAAAAGGAGCATCAAACGCCCGCGAGCAAGGCCGAGTGGTCAGATGGGTAATAAATAATAATGATTAACTCTGACCGAGGTCTACGGTCAACAACGGTAGTCCCGAAAGTAAAAATACGTATGTGTGTGTGTGTGTGTGTATGTATGCCGGCACCCCCAACCCACCACCCATATTGTACCCTGATGGATTTAAAATTAACAAGGAAAATGTTCTAATTTTATTTAGGAAAAAAAATCCTAAATAAAACAGAAAATCTACGCACAAAAACTTTTGGCTAGCCCTTCCCCACAGCCCATTTTAATTCAAAAAAGAAGCACAACAAATATTTTAAAGGAAACGAAACGACAGACAGCTTTAGCTTTAGCTTTATTATTTACGTTTTCTGTTATTATTGACAATCTTCCTTTTCTCTTTTTTTAGTGTTAAAAAAAATACGAAGAAAAAAAGTTGAAGGAATTTTTTTTTAATTCTTACGTCAACAAAAAAATTGTTACTAAAAACTTTTTTTTCTAAAAAAGAAAAAGAAAAAAAAAAGAACCGTAGAGAACCGATAACTAACTACTACAAACAAAAATGAAAGCTTTTTTTTTTTCTTAAATCTGAAATCAAACTGAGAAAAAATATCTACAATTAAAAAATATTAGAAAAGATGGTTTTAGAGAACGTATAATCATTAACAAAAATAAGACATAAAATACTTACAAACACTTTAGACTCTCCGGCGCTCCGGCTCCGCTCTTACCCCTTTTTTACTAGAAATATCCAAAGAGGCAAAGAAGAAGGAAGAAGCAATCAATATTGAATTCCTGATCCCCAAACAGTTTTAAGCAGCCAGTAGTCGAGTCGACCTTACCACCGATGTAGAAGGCAACTAGAGTAAGTAGTGTAAGTCTGCCTGCCTGCCTGCCTGCCTCCCTCACAATGTGACTATCCTTGTCGGCCAACCATAAATGGTAGCAGGGAAACGTTTCACGTCATATCCGGTGTCACTGGAAACCCGTTAACTGAAATATTTGTCCGATTTATCAAAACTTTAAAAAAAACTAAAAGCCATAGTCATTCAATAAAATTTTTTAATTCAACCTATTTAAAAAAAAATATTTTGTTACTTTTTAGTGTTCTCCAGATGTTAGTAAGTCGTTCTAATATTTGTTTTTAGTTTCTGCAATGAATGAAAATTCTATTTTCAAATGAATTAAATTTCCTAAACTCAAAAAACCCATTCATCTTTTTTTTTTTTGGTCTGTGATAGTTCTAATAAGTACAAACTATTGGTTGCTTTGCTTTGTTGCTTCAAAGTGGAAAAGCTTACGTCGATTTTCTATGCGGGCGCGTATTTCCAAATTTCAGCTGATCTGACCTTAGACTTTTGCGAAAATAAATCAAACCAAAGTTTCTATGTGATTTAAAGTTTCCAAAATAATAATTAACCCTTTACCCTGACTTGGCAAAATTACTAACTAGCTAAATCAGAGCCGTTCCGTTCTATAAGAGGACCATGGAGGGCCAAAATAGGTGTTGTTGTCGTATTTTGCACTAAGTCGCCTGGGCCGAAAGAGCCGAAAAGGGTCCTAAGGGTTAAACATAATTTACTCAAAATTTGATATAAAACTTTATTGGCATGCAAAATGGACCATATACAAGATTTATACTTTGGGTGGTGATTTTAGACTCTACCAGTTTTTTCTTTTTTGGGGATGGGGGATTCATTTTGAACTAATACCAACAGGAAAGCTATGAGCTCAATCCAATAATCACCTCTTCCACAATGAAGTGAATAGTTGGATAGATAGAATATCTTAGCCTGTAATTCTATATAGATGGTAACTATGCAGGGCTTTGGGCAGTGAAGGTGAAAAACAGTGGTAAAAGCTTAGACCCTGGAATTGTATTACGTGAGTTCAAATCCCAGTCAAAACCATTTCATTCACTTTCAGTGCCTTGGGCAGATGAAGCTCATTTACTAAGGAGATAACTCATCTAGGTGTAAAGATAACACTATTCCAAAACACCCGGATGGATGAGACTCATCAACTCAATGAAAGTAACTCATCTAGGTGAAGGAAAATACTAATTACAAAAAACCTGGGAATATGATAAGCACATAAAACTGGCCTTGTGCCTAACTTCGTTTGGTGCTTGACCAAGTAGATATCATATTCATGGCTTATTACTGTGTGAAGATAGTTTATAACAATTGATCGAGTTTTGACATTGTTTTTCAAACCAGTTTAAAACCATTTAAAATTTAGTCTGTGGGCCCAAATGTGTGTATCACTCTAGATTTTTCATTCTGTGACCTAAACTTAGGTTGGAAGAAAAAAAATAGGCAAACGAATGACAATACTGCTTGGAACATCATACTATTTTTCTCCAAGCACAGATGTTGCACATTTGTTAGCATTTAATTTTAACAACACAATCTTTAATAATACAATAATCGATGCAGGGAATATTGTCAAAGTGAATAAAAAGCTGAATTGTAATTGGTCAAATTTTCAGACAAAGCCAGCCAAAATTTCAATATCCTATTTTAGATTAAGATTGAAATAACAAATTAATAAATGCAACTAAATTTCACTAGGGAAAAGTTATGGAAAAATTTCTTATGATTTTATACACAATGTTTTTTTTTTAATTCATCCTCATTACTTTTACAGGCTAAATGAAAGTGATTTTTTTGTCTGGTGAAAAGAGAGCCTAAATGGTTTAATCTCTCTTATGATAATGACTGATGTTTATTTGTCTATTTATATGTATCGTGTCACACTTTGAAGAGTAAAAGTGAAAGCATGTAGCCCAGATGGAGAATCTAACCCTAGACACTCAAATTATCTTCATTATGTTTATCTTAAAAATCCAATGCTCTACCGACTGAGTTATGAGAGCTGTTATACAAAAGAAAATGTTTGTCATAAATTAAGAAATATAATCCATTTAAAATTATTGGGTACGAAATTCATGAGTTGACAAGCTTATGTATAATAATGACTAATGCGTATTTTTTTATTTTTTTTATTATTTGTGTCATGTCACACACTGAAGACATTAGATTTATTTTTCTATTTATTGTTTATTTTTATTTTTAGGCTGTTCAGATGTTGTAATTTGTTTTCCTTATCCTTATTTCATTCTTTAATACAAATTTACAACTTTTTTATTATTTTACTAACATTTTTGAGGAGGTCCACTTGGGACAGTGCATAGACATTTGGACTTCGGAATTTTAAGACACGAGTTTAAATCCTAGTCATTCCGTTTACATTCATATTTGGACTAGTACCCTTGGGAACAACAGCTATGGGTTAAATAGTGCATATTGTGTTATTAACAAAATCAACAAAGAACTGTGTGGACAAAAAGAATGTTTCTCAAAAATGATTATTCTCAGCATTAAATGGCCTAAAAAGGTTGATATGTCATAAAACTAAACAAACAAAACTAAGATTTTTATACTGTCATTTTTTACGGCACTAGCATGCTGGTTGATAACTTACAAAATAAGAAAAGAAGAATATCTTTTTTTATTGGAAATCTAATTATTTATAGCTGATTTGCCAAAAATCAGCAGACAGTAAAGATAATTTTGTTTTGCTTTCAAGAAGGTTTCTCATTGAACCAGTTTATCTACTTAAAATTTAGGTTAGACTTGTGAAACAGTCTCTATGACAGGTAAATGGATTGGTTTGTTGATGGTTACAAAAGACAGGAGAACCTTTGTCATTGATAGATTGTAAAAGAATGAAATAGAAGTTAGTTAACTTTGGTATTTACACTTAAATAAATATTAATAGATTAATATAAGCATGGATTTGATTGAGCACTCTCAAAAAGTTGTGGTTGAATGCCTGTTCTTATTTACTATAGTGACAAAGCATAGCCCTCCTCTCCCAAAGGGAATGAGCACTCTAAAATAAGTATAGCAGAAAAGACTGGGCTAATGACAGGTAGACCAATGGGCTGGTGGTTGGACTGATGTTAATTCAGTATGGGTTCAATCCTTACTAGAGGAAGACGTGTTGTTTGCGTAGACATCCTGATATGGCGTGAACAGCGAAACAGGCCTGTAGATGGATTGCAAAATTGAATACATATAGATATGTATGTATGTGTGGCAGAATTTGCCTGTCCAATGCAGGTCTCACTAGCCACAGAGCTACTCACGCAAGACAACAGCGGGATAGGCTACA